>JAAAKE020028881.1:0-10037 GCA_010014785.2 Anisolabis maritima | reverse complement strand
AGCCTAGATTAGCTAGATTTATATGTACAGCATGCTTCATGTTACCTTGTTTCGCTATAGTCAAAAAAATGTATATACAATAGCATGCTTACACTTCCGTCCTTGTTGTCCCAATGTTGTCTCAATGGAAACTCACCATATTAAAAAAACCCACCCAAGGGAGATTCGCTAAAAAAATATTCTGGTGTTTTTCGGACATTAATTCAAAATCATTACTTTTTAGTGGAAAATTTCCTTCAATTAATACATTTATATTTGTTATCTGTCATATGCATACGATTTTTATTTTAAGTACTTATAACTTTTATTACTACTTTTTCATTAGAGCTTTTAGGAACTACTTTAAAAAACAATCAATTAAAAAAATTATAATATTAAATTTAATAATTCAAAAATTAAAGTAAAAATTAAATTAAAATATAAACTAAAATTATAAATAAATTATCATTAATTATTTTCATTAGGTTGGTGTTGGTTTGAAGTGGAAGATGAAGTTATAGAAGAATCAGTAATATGACTCGTTTTTTGTTTCTTCTTTGATTGGATATCAGCCAATGTTTGTTCAATTGAACGACAGTCTTTTTTATTCGAACTAGGCACTAGAACAAATAAAAAAATTAACTTAAGTTTTAAGGAGAAGGATGATAGAAAGGTCAAATATTAAAAAAAGTATTTTATTTGACCTCCATAAATTTAATTTTATATAATTTAGGAAAATTGGATAATATTTTAGTTAAAAGAAACGATTCTCAAACATTCTCGCTTCTACCACTCGAAATCTCAAAAATCAAATTTAATATTTTCTTGAATCAAAATAAGTTTTATTTTTTTTTTTATTGATTTTTCTCGTGCTAATTGTCTATTCTGGCTCCAATTCTCCATGGTTTATGGGATTATTTTATTTATTATAAATGTGATTTCCCTATGCTTTTAACCTGAGTGTAGAGGATTTTTACCAGCTGATGAATTCTTATGTAGAGCAACTGTCAAATTAAAGACTGGTGATTAGATTTAAAATGTTCTCTTTATTTTCAAATCTTTTACTCTATAGAAAACACTCTGCAGCAGTGAAGGGAGAATGTTGCGAGTTCACATTGACAAGTAAAAATCAGTGATAGAGTAAGAGTTCACCAGAAAGAATTTTCTGAACAAAAATGTTTGTGAACCGATGGACTATATGAAATCTTATTCTAATTTTTGGTAAAATTTTAGTTTTTATATAAGAAAAAGTGAGAAACGAACCAAAACCGTATTGCTTATTAGTTTGTGTTTTTCTTGCAGCGTCAAGAGCTGCCTCCTTGCCGATGAGGTGTTCATATTTTTCTTTATAATTAGAGGGTGGTACAAATTCGGCATTCTTTTTAGATTCCTCTTCTTCACGATGGCTGATCTCTGCTTCGCGTTTGGATTTTTCAGGATCCCAAGTCTCACCCCGTCGTAAGGCGGTCAATTCATCTTCACAAGGCACTCCTTCGGGTTTATACACTTCAATGTGTCTGTCGACACCTTCTTCACCGAAAGAGAAAGCTGTCATACCTGCTACTTCGGCCACATCGTGGATTATACCGCGCCACACCTGTTCCATTGGTTCGAACACCAACCGTAATTGTTTATCATCATTTATGAATTTATTCACTTTATCTTCCACCTTCCTACGGAAGATTTTTAATTTTTCTTTTTCTTCTTTTTGTTTTTTTAATAATTCAGCTTTTTGTTCTAAAAATAAATAACTCATTAAGATCATGTTTGTATTTAGAGATAAGAAAATTTAAAAAAATTACTTTTTAATAATTCCTTTTGTTTATCACTAACTGTTGGAGGTTTATCCATTGAATTTAATATTGAACCCAAAATATCCATTTTTATATTTAAAAATATCTATTTAGGCTATATTTAATCAATTAAAAAGAGAAATATTTATTTTACCCTGAAATGAAAGTAGCCAACTTAAAATGTTTAAAAAAAGTTAGTAAACATAAAAACTTAAAATCCCTAAAAAAAATGCGCAAAATTTAAAAAATTAGATCAAGTAAGCAATTTATTTATTTATTTATAATTTAAATTTATTTTCAATTTTGAATTTCTTTCGATTGATTCTAAATTTCAAGTTATGGAAGGAGATGTAGAATATGAAACTCTACAAGCATTAATTTACCGGGAAGTTCGTAAACCTTTAGTTTGGGCTCGATTGAGTAGTGGATATGTTATTCAAGATTTACAGCCAAAGCGCTTCAATTTAGCTTTGAATTTCCTTGAAGTAAGTTTTTTATTTACTTTTAGGCCCATTTGAAGAGGAATAATAGTGTCTTGAGACCTTAATTCGGTGACCCGCCCCCCCCCCCCCTGGGGAGGTAAAAAGGGAAAAGATAGATAAATAAATAGAATAGATTGAATTCCATTTTACTCCTAAATTTCAAAAATTTTCCTGAAAAAGAAAAAAATTGAATAATAATAACACACGTAGAATTGGTTTTTATGGGATTTCTATAATGAGGTAATAATGATATCCTAAAAAAAAGTAACCGACTTCAGCGACATAATTAGAAGTTGAGGCTTTATCTTATTTTTTTGTGAGTTTTTCCAACTTCTGAGAGTGGTATCTACTTTTAAGGAAACCGACTGGTTCTGTATATAAGGATTAATTTTCCGAAATTTATATGCTTATCACAAAATAATTTTAATAGGAATATTTTTTGTATGATGAAGTTTTATGCCGAGCTTCTCACCTTTTACAAGATAGATCAAGCGTCACTGGATATATGGAACGAATAAAATATTGGTTAGGAGATCAGGTAAATTGTAATTATTTATTAAAATTCTATGAAGAACATAAAATAAGAATTTCTAAATTGTACTTCTAAACCTCTTTTTGGATACGTTCCTAAAAATTACCCGTATATAAAATTCGCATAAAAATAAAGCATAGACAATTTAAAAAGCAATTAGTTATTCGATTAATTTTTAAATTTAGAATTTTTAAAGAGAATGCAATTCTATATAATTCTCAAAATTTTTTTGAATTAGAGATTTTTTCCTAACTTGAACTTTAGACGCTAAAGTGAATAAAAGTCGCCTAAAAAATTACTTTTGATATCCAAATTCGCAAAAAAAATTATCATAAGAAGAGATTAAAATGTATGTATGCTAAGGGCTGGACCAAAAAATTTTTACCTCAGGGCAGAATCCGTAGTATGTCTAAGATTTTTGATATACTTGATATTTCATTGGACTTTTTGTGTTTTTCTTTGGAGTTCCTCTCTTTGGGTGGAGGGGCTAAATAAATTGTCTAATAAATGCCCTCAAAGTTCGACGCCCGAACAATCAGCATGTGTCTACTTTATCCTGCAATATATTTAGGAAAAAGGCCTATAAAATGTTCTTCTAATAATGAATATTGATATTTTCTTTCCCATTGTTAATTAAAAACTTTTTAATTAGGTAAGTTTAGAATGTCTTGTAGAAGAACCAAAAGATCTCAATAATCCACAGCCAGAAATGGTAACTAAAGATAAATCAAAAAATGTTGAACCTGTTGGAATTATTGTATGTAAAATTGTAAAACTTGCAGAACACACAAGAAGTTATAGTCGAATAAAGGTAATTAATTAATTTTTTTAATGTTAACATTGTTATTAATATATTAGATTTTAAAATGTTTTTTTTTTTTTTTTCTAAATATTAAGATAAATGCTACCGGAAGCGCACTGGATAAAGTAATGACTTTACGATGGTATATACATCAAAAAGCTCAAATTTTTGAGCGTTATAATATTGATAGATATTTACGGATATATGTTCTTAGTGTCCATCCATTTCATCGGTGCCAAGGTATTAACATTATTTGATCATATATTCTCTGAAAAAATTTTCAGTTTATCAAGAAAATTTTTGTTTGTGAAGGCATAGGCATGGGTCTCATGAATTGTGCTGTTCAAATGGCTCGCTTATTAAAAATACCCTATTTGGCTGGTCTTTTTACTGACGGAAAATCTCAACACATGGCTACCATTCTTGGAATGGAAACAATTTTCGAAGTACAATATGCTCATTGGCTTGATGAGGTAATAAAATCATTGGCATAATTAGTGGGAGGAGATACCTTTTTTGTCGAAAAGATTTTACTAAAAGCCCTAGGTGATTAGCTAAAACAATTCAAAGCTACACAAGTATATACTACATGAATAAAATAATAATATTAAATTTTAGGATGCAGAAGATCTCGTATTTGATGATCCAGGAGCTAATAATTATTCAGCTGCGATGATGGCTATGCCTATTATATTAGATGAAGAAGAGAAAGAAGAAGAAGAAGATGAATATTATCCTTTCACTGAATATCAACTTGATATAAAATTTTAATCAATTATTTAATAATTTATTTTAGTTTATTTTTTATCCCAGTTTCTTCAAATATTGTTTTTAAATTGTTTGCAAATTCATTACTTCCACGGACTTAAGGCATCAGTGAATTCCTTTAAAAGTTATAGCCAACTTTGGTAAAAGTTTGAGAAATTCTGGTATATAAGTTAACGGTATGTGAATTTAACAATTTGAATTTCCCATTCATTATTGAACTAACATGAAATTAACTTCAAAATAAAAAGACATTTGCAAATATTAGTTTGGTACCCCTGCGGGCTTTCTTCAAACTTTACCATCAAAAATGGCTGTCTTATAATCTTATTATAATTTATTAATTATTTGTTTTTAATCGATTTTTTCTCCATTTCTAACATAAATGTCACATTATCTCATTTTATTTATGGTGTCATTTCTACTTTTAAATGTTTAAAATTTAATTGACCGTCTATTTTTATTGTTGTGCAAAATGGATGTGTTTTAAAATATCAAAGCGAAGGCGTTTTATTCCAACCGTTAATATTTTTTTAAATGTTACTAACTAAATGATTTTATAAACTTACGAAATTACAGCTCTATTTATAAATATGTAAGTAACAAATTTTTTAAATATTTGATTTACAATTCATTTATTTTTCTATCTATAAAAGCTATGTTATAGCTTTAACATAGTATTTATTTTTTCTACTTTTACTCAAAAAAATAAAAATAGCAATGTTTTATATTCTACATAATTCAAAAAAATATTCGGTATTGTGGTTCCAAAGAATCTGCTTATTTGATTTTTTAAAATTCTAATAAACACTCTTGAATATTGGTATTAATTACTACTATCATGAACAATTAAATTAAATATCATCAGAACTCTTCTTGCAATGCAAATGAATATGAACAAAAATTTGTAGACAACCATTCATCATATGTATGTGTTTTTTAAATTAACTTCTTATTGATGGACTCCCTTCGCTTAAAAAATACCATCTTTGTATTTATGGGGCACTCAGGGAACCCCTGCTGATAATCAAGAAACAATTTCTCAAACTAACTTTAAAAAACGTAAGACGGAATAAGCTTCAAGAATTAACATAAGACTACTATAACCTTTTATATGATCGTAAAATAACATCGACATTAGATATATGAAAACATTATCTAAATATAAGATTTTAAAGGGTAAAAGATAAAAACAAAAGTGGTCAAAATGAAGAAAATAAGAAGTCAGTTTCCTAAGTGAAAATTAGACAATTTTGTTTCATTTTACTAAAGTTAATGATTGATGAGATGTTTTGATTTTCCATGTTTGAAATTATAACTAATTATCATTTCGACTTTGGTGTTTGCTGTATTTAGTCTTTGATTAAAAGCTTATAGAGTATTTAAAATTTTGTTTCAATCTTTGGAGCCACAGACGTTTCTTCAATCTTCAACATGATTGATTCATTTTTTTACACTGTAGAGAGTTCAATAAAGATAGATTTGTTTTGAATTCTCATTTTCTACTTTGGAGCCATTGCTTTTTATTTTGTTCATTAACGACATTGTAAAGGTTATATTAATAGATTGTCATAAACTTTTGTTTGTTGACGATCTAAAAATTTTTAAAGCTATAAAGACCTTTGAGCTTTGAGGATTATCATTTTCTCCTTGAGAGTCTTTGTCGATATTGGTTGATATAGTAAAAACAAATTAGGCTTTAATTTCAATAAATGTAAAATTTTGACTAATAAATCCATATTTATATTTAATTATAATTTAAATAGTGTCTCAAGTAACGGCGTATTTTTTGATTCTATACTATCTTTTGTATCACATATTGTTGTCACATGTCAAGGGAACACATCATAATACATTTATTTTTTTTTATTTTTTTTTTAAATCGGCATCTGTGGCCATTTAGACTCCGTTCTTTTTAAATTTCAAGCCATTCTGGAGGAGTGGAGTCCCATTCACCAGGTCCACACAATGAATTGAAAATTTTCAATAGTTCTATTTTATAAACAACATTGCGTCGAATCTTTTAATTACTAGTTAACGATTCTTTTAATATCTAGACTCTTTTTGAGGAACATGGTCTTGGATGCCTTCGTACCCACGGAGAGGATATCCATATTGTCCTTCTATCATAACTAGTGCAGAATATTGTCAATGATTCCAATTCATTGTTCCTCCTTTATTTTCATACCCCTTGAAAGACTACTCGAAGGCATAACCTATTTTATTTACCATTCCCTTGAAATAATTTTCCAATATCTCTTTAAGATGTGTCAAATTTATGGCAGCAAATGGAACTTTAAACCACCTAAATTTTTAAATGACATTCCAATTATTATTCTATGTAAAGAATACTATTACTTCTAAATGATGAATATATATATATATCCTGTCCTAAAATTGGCATTCATCGCTGTAGAGCAGTGTTTAAATAAATAAATAAATTTTGAGAAAAAATTATAATAGGAATGTTAAACTTTCTTATATAGAATTCAACCCCAATAAATATATAAAATATATTTTCCTTATGCTTTCCATACCATTTGTTCAAATAAAGACACATTTTTAGACGAAAAATATAAAAAAAAAATAAACAACTTTGGACAGTTATTCTTATGTGAATTATGAGTTTAAATTATATCTTGAGATCAGCGCTACCCCCAGTTTGAGAATTTTACATTTTTACTTTCTCTTACCTATATATGTAATATATAGTAAGAAAGTATTTCGATCGTAGATTTCAACGGAAATACTTGTTTTGAGGTCTCCTGAGTTTAGAAAAATGGAATCATTGACGCAAAATAATCTGTCTATCTGTCTGTGAACAAGATTTCTCAAAAACGTACGAGGCTGAAATTTTATATTTAAAGCTAAGTGCACCTCGTAACTTTTCAATAAAATCGGCCAACAACTTACTTTTTTGTTTTTAGATTTTCTCAAAATTCGCTAAAACGATTTTGATTAAAATTCATATATCATTTATTTATTTATTAGATTATCTTTGAAAAATATCAACAATTATCTCCTCCAAAATTATTTGGGGCCAACTTTTCTCGTACGTTTTTATTTTTTTTCCTAAGCTATTCTAAAGAATTTGAATTGGCTGTACATATAATAAATTAGAAAATCTTTAGGATGTATTAATCATTTTCCACTTCAAAATAGTGTGGGGTTCTCAATTTAGGATTTTAAAAATGCCATAGAAAAGATAGGACAACTCTTTGCCATGATAACAAAATATAAATATTTTTAATTCCTATGTTTTTTTAATAAACGAGATTTTTTTGTCTCTTCAGCATCTGAGGCCATATAGACTAAACAATTACAAATTATTTTAGATACGATACAGATTATCCACGCATATTTATTTACATAATTTGGTATCCAATTGATTTGAATAAATTTTCATCGGACTACCTGGGATCTGAAGTCATATCCCTTGGCTTTTAACATTAGCAACATTGACAATGTCAATATCTTAAACCTCTCGGCCATGGGGGGGGGGGGGGGAACGAGGGTTAATTGCCAATTTGATTAATTTAATTTTTTTATAATATTGATAATTGATTAAATATACAAACAAAAAATCTCTAAAAATGAAAGGTAAATTAAAATTGTGAACCAGCCACCTTGAGCGCCTGACGCAGAAAATCTGGTATGACAGCTCATCAAACAAATTTCTTTCCTTAATAAGAGAAAGTTGTGCGGCCGTCACACCAGATTTTTCTTAGAAATTCATAAATAAGAACATTTTTTTTCTTCAATAAATAAAGTTTTATGCATTATTTATTTATATATGGAAAATCAATTTTCATATCTACTAACGAATTAAAAATATAATTTACTCCAAAACTTCACACTTTTAATAAGGTTTTGTATTCTCCTTAATAGAAAATGCTTTTTGATTTCTCTCTTAAGGATAATAATCACATTTTTTGAATAAAATATTTAGAGTATTTTTTAAGGCTTTCGTTCTATAAAGTAAGAGAATTAACAATGATAAATATTAACCGTAAAAATCTCAATTATATTATTCATTTGACGTCTCTCCTTTGGGAACATTATTCATGCCCCAGCTGCGCTTTTTACTAAACAGACCGAAAAACTCACTGTCTGCACCCAAGCACCCAGAGAACTAGATGCCGAATAGTATTTTGATGTCTTGCACTTAGTGAGGTTCTCTTCGTTTCATTATTAATTGTTGAAATGTAAGTCTTCTTTAGTGTCTGAAAAATTCATTAAATAATTAGAAGCAATCACACATACAATTAAAAATTATTTTGCTTATTAATCCCTTAATTAATTAATTAATTAATTTTTAAATTAAATTTCAAATTTTTTGATTTGCATTGGAGTCGTGTATAGTCTTTTCATCAACTTAGCTTTTTTTGGGATCAAATGTGGGGCCATTTGCCAAAACCTTAAATTTGTCCTGCCAAGGAAAAAGAGTGACAAGATCTTGCAATATAGGAAGCCCATGCTGGAAACACTCCTACAAATAAATATAGAAAAATGTTGACTTCTATCTTTTAGTACGGAGACGGTCACGAATTTATTACTATTCTCTCTCCCCATTTGTAGGCTTCCAAAGGGATCACAAATGAAAAAAGACTTTAAAAAACATTAGACAACCTGTTGAAAAATCGAATTTAGACTCTTCAAAACTTATAAAGGAAATGCTAAGTTAAATAATAACTAATATTCTCTTTCGGTAATGTTTTTTTGGATATAATGGGCCATAATGATAATACACAGTTAAGAATCACTCTCTCTTAACTGAAGGTAGGTAAGTGGGTCTATGACTTTTATTTGGGTAACAAGTTAATCGAACACTTCATTTATAATAATTTGTTTAAAGAAAAAATTTTGAATGTGCTTTAATACATTTATTCACATTAAAAAAACTATATTAATAGCCGCCGAACTCAAAAATGATTTTATTATTTTTTTATTAAGATTGTGAACAATATTTCCATTATTTTTCATACATTTGTTTTAATTAAATTATCTGATCTTACCACCGAATTTTATATTACACACTTCAAATTGACCATCAATCAGCATACCTTGAAGTAACCTTTTTTTTTTTTTTATTTCTAACTCTTACAAAATGTTGCTGCTGTAGAAATATATTTCTTGTAACTAAAATATAACAACATCATTTGAAGGGGAGAGGCTATAGAGATCATTTCTGTTTGAGAGTGGGGGAACGGATAAAATTTTTTCTTTTTTTTTTAGAATTTCGAATTTTGTTTAATGTCTCTAGAAGACTCAAATATTCTTTATTTTTAATAGAACTTTCACTAAGAGGAGGTCTGAAAAGTGAGGTAACTACCATAGAAGAACACTGTTTTTTCGAGTTTTTTAACTTTACTTTTCGACATAGTCTCCTTTTAGTTCGATATACTTGTTCCAACGATATTCAAGTCGCTTAATCCCATCACTATAATTCGACGAATAAAATACATCAAAATAATAGTTTGTTTCAGCAATCACTTCATTTGATAAAAATCTTTTACCACCAAGCCAATTTTTCATCTTCGGAAACAAGAAAAAGTCGAACGGAACTAGATCTGTGTTGTAAGATGCATGAGGAAGAATTTCAAATCTTAATTCAACTAATTTTGCCGTTGCAATTGCCGATGAGTGAGCCGGTGCATTATCGTGATTGAACAACACTTTTTTTC
>JAAAKE020028870.1:0-10038 GCA_010014785.2 Anisolabis maritima | reverse complement strand
TTGATTGGACCTAGCCACCGAGGACTTGTGCCTCTAAGCAGGTCTTAAATAAATTTATTTATTTATTTATTTATTTAGTTTTAATACATCTGGAATAAATTCGGACTGTTGTCAACAGTATTTGGAGAGGATATGTTTAATCCAAAAAATTCCTCCGGTAAAGAGTTTGATAAAAAAAAAGGACAAATAAAAAACTCTAAATTTAAATTTATACTGCAAAAAAAGCCTTAATATTATAATTGAACAAAATCAAAGGAGAACGAGTCAAAATGATCGAGTCTTTTTTAACAATGAGTCACTGCAAACTCATTTAAATATGAAAGAATATTAATATTTCTACTATCGTCCCCCGAATTAGAAAACCAATTTATCATATTTGCATGTAGAGTTACTCTTGAGAATCGTAAAATTAAACTTAATTTAATTGTTTGGAAAAAAAAAAATAATTGCACACTTGTCGTTCACAAAACATCATGACATAAAAACGATTAACTCATTTGATTATATTGCCTTCGCTGTAATATATCAATTGGATATGATTCACAAATTTGAAAATAAAAGTCAGCTCGATTTTCATTTTTTTAATTACGCGCCCTCAACTGATTCATTGCAACTAATTACACTCTCTATAAGGTTTGGACATTTTTTTTCTCTGATCACTTGCTAGCAATTGATTACTAGTAAAAATAATAATAAAAGAGAAATAAAATAAAGTGTTACGTTTTATATTATCATATTATAACTAGAAAAAAACGCATTTTAAATTTTTACTAATATAGTTTTTTTTTTTTTTTTTTTTTTTTTCAACGCGATGAATTAGTTCAAAACAAAAATTTTTCAAATTAAACATATTTATATATATATAGATATAAACTTAAATTTTTTTGATATATAACTAACCTATTTAAGGAAGAACACTTTTAGACCCCACTCTCACTATTAATATTCCACAGTTAACTCTTCCTCTTCTTCTAAACCCAGCCCATTACCGCCCTGTGTGGTCGGCACAAGAGAAAGAAAGATGCAACTGAGAGAAGAATCAAGTCGGCCCGCCACACGGCCTGAATCTGGTTAGGGGAAGAGAAATCGCATCCTTGGCTCGAGTAACTATTTGCCATCCACGTTAAGCTCCTCCACTTCACTCACTAAGTAAACTAAAATAAGAAATGGTCATTATTTTTCTTAACTTCATAGACTTCATGAAATTTTATATCATACTTCTAGTAATAAATAGTACCTGGAAACCGAGCTTCGCGAGGATTTTTTTTAATTGGGCAAGAGCCAAGAATAGACCTTACAAAAGCAGGATTACTTCTAGTGTTAAGTATTAACTGTAAACAAAAATAATTAAATAAATAAAATGGGTAGGTTAAACGGTTAGTTTAAAAAATACAATTCAAAATATAAATAAATAAATGAATTAAAAAACCTTACCTGCTTATATTAAAAAAAACAAGGCAAAAAAGTTTATAGTGAAAAGAATTTTAAACTTTTGAAACTTTTAAAATTTTGAAACACTAAAATTAACTGTTCCATTATTGTAAGGTCGTTTTCGAGATAACTCAACGAATGGATCATCCCCTAAGATTTAGATTGATGTATTAACGAAAATATCATCTAAACTGTAGTAGTCTTGTTCGAGATTATTACAGGCAAAGAGGAAGCTACAGCCCATTTTCTCTCTCTATTTGCGGAGAGAAAATGCTCGTTTTCTACCATAACTGTAGTTTGAAAGTGGGAGAAGCTAAATCTTTTGTTTTTGACTCTTTTTCCAATATAATATTTTAGCCACAAATTGTTTATATGAAATTTTATTGAAAGTATTAAATTAAGAAAAGTTTTGTAAATATCTTTCAAAGTATACAACCGGTACTTAGTTCAAGTTGTCTATATTAATTAAAGGAAAACAAAGCAGGGTAAACCTACTTAAAAAAGTAACAAATTGGATTAACAAATCAGTAAAAAAAAAATATAAAATTTCACTTAATTGGTATTTTTTAAAACTTAGTTATTTGAAGTTAACATTTCGTCTTCATTTATTCAAACAATGAACGTGTTTTACGCTCACTCAAAAACTTATTATATTTAAACATTTCAATTGATGAAGAAATTTATTAAAATTGTTAATGTCTAAATGCCCTAGGAAAAAAAAAATATAACAATTTATTAAACAAGTGTTTACGTTGGTTTTATGAAAAGACATTTGTTGATCGAGAAGATAAAGTTTTTAAGTATAAAAAAATAATATATCCTAACTTTCACTTTATTTACTTCTTTTTTTTAGTGATTTTTTAAGATGATCAAAGTTTCTGATTTTTTGAACGCGATTTAAATTTATTTTATTTGACTTACGATGAGGCTATAATTGTTTGTTTTTGTTAACGCATTTTCTCTCCTCTCATAGTCACAAATATTATAGTATGAATGAACATTTTATTAATACATCATGTGAAACGTTTTTTCCAAGGATGGTAAACTAGAGTCTATAGGTATTTTGAGCTGCAAAATAGGACAAAATCTGATTTTAAAATTTCAGTAATATTAAAGTTAGATTTTTTAAATAATTAAATTTAATTAATAAATTCTAATTACATTCTACAAATAGTCAATTTATTAAAATATTAATTATTTATTTCTTTGACAAAAAATTTTAAATTTATTTACAGGGAATTTATGATTAGAAAGAAAGATAATTTTTTTAATTTACAAAAGATTTTTGTAAATTATTAAGGCTGGCGAATCTCCATAATTAATATTATACAGATTTTTGATCTACATATTTGATTTTCTTAGTTTTTTTTTTTTTTTTATAATTGTCCCGAACCAGAAATGAAGAAGGCAATAAAACGGATGCGTGCTCACTATTGCGTCATCTAACCTCAAAGACTATTTGGTAGACTCTTTGGACCTTCTTCTCTTTAACTCAATTTTTATGTTTGGTAGCTTTAATATGAGACGATTTTTATCCATTTTACTTGAAGGAAAAAAATAATTTGATTATATGTGAAGTAGTAAGGTGGCTGCTGTATACGATATTAAAACTCTCAAGTTTGAGACGTTTTAATATCGTAAAGGCTTCACACCTGACTGCCTCCTTCTTCCCCCATTGTTAGTTTGATTATAGTTATGAACGGTGCCCTCTTCTCTTTTTTAATTCATTATTATAACGTTTTAGAATTTTGAAATATATATATCTTCGTTTTATATAAACGTATATGCTTTAATTAAAATGTTCATTTATAGAATTTCTTGATTTTTAATAAATCAAATAAAAATACATTGGAGAGCATCAATATATACCTTATATTCGGTCTTTTTCATTTTTCCAATTAAATATTTACCTTGAACTCTTAGAGATTGGGAAAAAGATTAAAAAAAAAAAGGTATTTTTAATGTTCAACGAAGATTCAATTATTTTTAATTTGTTTTAATTGATCCCGACTAATTAAGAAAATTTCAGTTTGATATGATGCAGGTGTGTGTGTATGTGACTCAAAAGGCCTTTTCATTGGCCAATAAACACAGGAACAAAATCTCACCTCGGTTTCCGAGGAACTTAGCAATTTTCCGATTCTTTAAAACTCAATAGTAAAGTGAACGCCATATGAATAATGTTGGGCCCATAAGCTATTTTGAATTTTAAATTCGCATATGGTTTATGCATTATATAGAGGACGCCGTGTAAGTATAAAGGGTCGTGTTTTCAGCTTCGTCATTATACATATATATATATATCTATATGTATCTCTCTCTTTTTTTGTCTCACTTTAATATACAGACCACTTATTTTTTTACACAATTTTAATCAATCATAAATGGCTGTCATTTTTTAATTAAATCACAATGAAATCACTCATTAGGCTTTCAAGTTTATTATCATTTTTTTAATAAAAAAAAAAAAAAAGATTAAATTACGAAATTTTTAAATTATTATTTATTTTTAAGGGTAGTTAAATATTTAAAAGAATGAGATTTCATCACCATTTGATTTAATATATCTTGTATGGAATTATTATTTAATTTGTCTATTGCCAGGGTAAAAAAAAAAAAAAAAAATGACCACTGTACTATAGATTAGAAATAAATATTTTGGGACCTATATTTAATATCTTTAATATCCTTTACCTTTTCATATTTATTTATATTAATTTGTAGGCAATATAATTTAAATAAATTTATTTCATCGCTAAGAATAAAGTGAATGAATTGTTTGCCAACAAATTAAGAATTAGTCTAATTTACTCTCAAGACACTAATATTCTCAATTAATCTTTGATATAGAGATTGTTTTTGATACCCCTGATAGTATAAATCCACTACCGGTCAAGAATCATTTATTTACGTGGAATTCGCCATTTATTTATTTAAATCTATATTTATTCAAATAAACGAAATGGATCGTGAATTAACATTAATTTTCATTTAGCCTTAGGACTTTCTAAAGTTTATTTATTTACCCCTGACCCTAACAATTCATATTTATTTTTTTCGTAAGCGAAAAGATTAAATTTAATCAGACAACTCCTATTAGAACAAAAGTTAAATATTAATTGTTTTTTTTTTTTTTTTTTTTCATTTTTTTAATTAGTACATTTTTTTTTTTATCTTTTCTCAAAAATATTCATAAAATAAAATTATAAATAATTCTTTATTTTAATTTAAATAGTGTTAATTATTAAAACACTAATTTACCTTTTTGTGATGATTTTTTTATATATGAATTTTATTAAATTATGAATCCAAAAATTTCACGAACCCTAAAAAAGCCATCAAATCGAATTTTTTTTTTTTAAATTTTTTAGACAATCGTTTTAAAATTTCCTCGTCTGTTACAATAATAATAAACTAATTTATGAGTTAATGAAACCATTAGCTTTAGTAATTATATTTGGGTCTCAGTCCATAGGAATATCTTATTATGGATACGATATCGTTGGAGTATTTAAAGAAGAGCATTTTGAGCAAAGCGAAGAGGAGAGAATCACATCTTCTACCCCCGCTGTTAACTAACATAAATTATGTTTCCATAATTCATGACAAACTTTTCATTAAATATAACCTTTGTCATCTATTTATTTATTTATTTATTAGATTCTATATATGGAACTACCACAATCGCGAACATTGTGCATCAAAATCTCTATTGATATTAAGAGGTGGCGTTGATGCGTACGCAACGATGGGTCTTTTCTAATAATCTTAATAATATATATAAATCATAATTTTGTTAATTATTTAATTTTTATATATTAATATGACTGAGTAAAATGAAACCAAAGCATCCCTGATCATTTCTCTAGTTCTTTTTACTCCATTTTAAAAAATTTAAACTAAATATGATCTCATTGTCTCGATTAACTAATTAACAATTGTTAGCATTTTATATATATGATAATAGAATTTTTTATCGACTCCCTTCAAAATCTGGCCTTCAATGGCCTCTCTCTCTTTTTTTTTTACAATTCCTTTTTTTTTCTTTTTTGTTATCTTTTGTTCCTTTA
The DNA here is from genome assembly GCA_010014785.2 of Anisolabis maritima. Taxonomy (NCBI): domain Eukaryota; kingdom Metazoa; phylum Arthropoda; class Insecta; order Dermaptera; family Anisolabididae; genus Anisolabis; species Anisolabis maritima. The sequence continues at coordinate 4,537 of JAAAKE020028870.1, read as the reverse complement.
CGAATGTAAGCTTATGAAAGCAATTATTTTTTAAGATGGCTCCTATTTACAGATAAATAAATGGCTTAATAAGTCCTCCAAAGTATGATTGAGTTTCTTTCTTGTCCTTTTAGAGATTTTTCTATTGTATTCTCTATTCTTTGTTTAATATTTTTGATGCTCTTTACTTTTCTGAAGAGAAATAACAATAAGAAGAAAGCGAAATTTAAGTCTTTCTTTACATTTATAAAATCAAGGAGTACTTAAATATTTTATAGTAAAAATATTTGAATTGAAATCTAAATAAAAAAAGAGCATGTTTTTCAGTAAAAAATTTCACGGAGTTTAGTAAAGGTACCCGCTCCATCTAATAATAAAGAAAAATTATTTTATTATTTTCTTATACATTTTTTTTACTTTCTCTTACTTACATATATAATATAGCAAGAAAATATTGAGATTTCAATGGAAATACACGTTTTGAGGTCCCGCGAGTCTAAAAATTAGTTCTCTATGTATATGTGTGTTTGTGAACAAGGTTTCTCAAAAACGAAAAAACGTTCGAGGGTGAAATTTCATAATGATGCTTGGTACTCACGTCCTTTGCACTCCGAAGCTTTTGAATGAAATCGGCCAACGGACACTAGTACTTTACTGATGTACTTTTTTAGTTTTTTTCGGTTTTCTCAAAATTCGCTCTAATTATATATTAGATGATCTTTGAAATGTATTAACCATTAAACCTTAAAATTATTGATGTACTTTTCTATTTTTAATGATAAATATTTTTTATTAAAAAATTAAATAATTCAAAATTTTTTCTTTGAATTTTTAGATATAGAATAAAAGCCGAAATATATATAATTTTTTTTTTAGATTTTCCAACACTTTAAAAATTAGTACTTGGTTCCTTTCAACAAACACATATCCATTTACGATATAATGCATTGAAAGTGAGAAATAATAATAAACCTCTTTTTTTCCTCTAATTAATTTAAGCAGCTGTGATGATGGTGTAGACAAAAAGCCGAAATGTTAGTCTATTGAAATAAAAGATTTTTGTCTACAAAGACTTTTGTTTAATGGACTCCATCAAATTAAATAATTTTACAAGTTTTCGTTTATCCAAAAAACAAATTAATTTTTTTTTTTTTTAATAAAAAATAAAAATTTTTAAGTATAAAAGATAAGAAAAAACTTTTTTTAAATTTGAGTAAAGCTGGAAAGTGCGATGCTGGGTGGAATTTCTGCTTAGTCGCTTCAATTAACTTCCATAAGCCATATTGATTTTCAAACAATAGATAAATCTTTAAAGTAAATAAATAAGGATGTGCCAAATCTCAAAGTATATAGTAGATTCCCTTTTATTTTGTCCTTTTTTTTTTCTCTCTCTATGAAAAGTCTTTTTGTCCGAGAGTATGAAAGTAAAAATACTTTTTATTAGATTTCGCCAGCTTGGGTTGGGGATTTGAGCTCAGCCTGATGAATTTTTCATCATGTAAGCCTGTTGATTTGTGCATACTCGATGATTACTTGTGAATGTTTGAAATTCTTCCAAAAGATGAAACTACATTCGAAAGGGAAAAGTACGCCGCGCCACAAATCATAACTTATTGACATCCTCACTCATCCCCCTCCACCCTCTCTATCTCTCTCTCTTTTTAAGAATTCATAAAGGATCTTCGAATTCTAAAAAAAATTAATTAGACGATTAAATTTGAACCCGAATAGTCAGAGTGACGAGGTTTCAATTCCTGGAGTCTCAAGCTCATAATCCAGATTTAAATTAGAAGCCTTGTAAACTTTGTTGTCATATATTCACTGGAAAACATTAAGCATTTTAATTAAACAAACAAAAAAAATCTCCTTTTGATCATTTTAATTCGTAGCAGATTTTTGCTTATTTATACAAACATTTATATGTTAAAGTCTTATTGTTTTTATCGACCGATTTAGACAATACAGAAGGTATTGTGGTCATAACAATTGGAGTTTCTTTTGTGGGTATAGTTCAAGAACTCAAAGAACATTTTGGACATAGCTTGATTAAAAGAGGAGCGGGACACTATCCCCACTCTCATTCCAAATAACCTACATATTAAATATTGTAATTATGTTACTATATTTCATAAATCAAACCTCGATATTAAATATAGAAATATTCATTTTGTATTAAATTACACTGTTTAAGAAAAAAGAATTTAAAATGAAGGGGATGATTTCGACTTGGATTTCTTCCCCACTGGTCTCTTCACGAGTGCCAAATGTTCTTTGCGATATAGTTTTACCATAAACAATTATTAATACTATTTCTTGAAAATAATGGCCAACATTAACAGGTTTCTTAAGATGTCTTTTACATATATTTATTTAATTTCCTTTTAGACTGATAAAAAGACAAATAATAAGTAAATGTAAATATAAATTTCACATTTAGAAAAAATGGATTTATTACCTGAAAATTTTCAACTTAAATTTATTACCACTCCTTTTTACTTATTTAACGGAGACTAAGTTTCGTACAATTGTGATCGTCTGTCAATTTTAAGCTTGAATATGCTTAATTCCTTATGATTAACAACCGCCTCGTCGACTAGAGCTCGTTATTTATTGTAGTATAATAATGCTATTTAATCCTTTGCCATCTCTTTGAATGAATCAAACAACATTACAACATTTAAATGAAAAAGTACTTCTGTGTCTCTCTCTTTCTCCAGAGTCTAATAATTTAATTATATAAATATTCCCTTCTAAAATATGTTTTCAAATTATTTTTATATTTAGATTAATTAATTGAAAAAAAATTTTCTTTTTAATTAATATATAAATGAGATTTGAAAAAAGAAGCAAAGCAATTTACTTAGGCACAAATCTACCTTTTGGCAATAATTTATCTGATTTTACTCCTCTTGAAAAGGGATTCGGTAACCTACCTGAATCCCAAGAAAGTTATTTTCTGGAGTAATTATGTCATTCCTTGAAGAGATAGATAAATAAGTAACAGAAATATGAAACAATCACAAATTTAATTAAAAAAATACAAGGGATAATTTAGTATGAAATCAATTCAAAAAATTTAGGCAACCACCTAATCCGAAAGAAGTCTTCGTTTGTTTTCTTCCAAAGAAAGGCGCGATGGTAGTAATCTAAGTGAAGCAGCAAAAACGAGAGAAATTCCCTAAATACTCAAAGTTACATTACAATCACTACTTACTTTATTACAATTCTTTCAATATTGAATATACATTATTTCATAACAAATTAATTAAAAAATACTGTTTCCATTTAAAAGAGTTTAAATGAATATTACTGAAAATTTAACAGATTCTTAAGTATTAAAATATTTGAGAAAAGTATTAAATAAAATGATATCTTTATTAAATATTTTATTAATAAAAGGGAAGAAGAAAATTTATATATATATATATATATATATTTATATATTATAATATTAAACTCATATATATAAATCATTTAAAATCAAATGAGTTTCTATATTCATATTTTAATGAATGAGATTATGTACCTTGTTCACAGATACATGAACACTGAGTTTTGTAATTTTCCAAGGGGATAAAAGTTCACCTCACCTCTCTATTACAATATATATCATAGGTGGCGATTTATGATTCTTCCTAAGGGAGGAGTTTAGCTATACTAAAAAAAAAAAAAAGATTTATATCTAAAAATTGACAGAAAAGAAGACATTTTTTAATTTTGGTCAATAAACTAAAATATATGTGAAATAAGAAAAAAATTTACGAGAACAACTTATATTAAATAAATATTTTACTTTTATTCTAAATTTATTATAATCTTGAGTCATCAATGAAGAACATTTCTCTATTCTTTATATACACTTCTTATGTTGATCTTTTTAAACTTTAATAGTATTTAGATATTTAGCGAATAAAGGCATATAAATCTCCTCAGTAAATTAATCTGGGGATCACTTATAAATTCCTTATCTACGCGGGAATTTCAAATGACTAAAAAACTCACACTAAGTCGCTGAAAATTTTGAGGTAAAATTTTAGATGAATTTAGAATTGTTTGTTTCCTAACGTATTTCGACATTTACTAGTAAAATATATGATTTTTTAATAACAGTATAATCAGTATAATCAGCATAAAGAATTCTTATTTATATTTCAGACATCTTTTATTTACAGCGAACTGAAAATAATTTGTTTATAATTTTCCGTAGAATTTGTTAATAATGCCCTTTTGAAATGATAGTAAATTTTTAAGAATAATTAATATCAACAAGGTCGGATGAAAGGTTGCTCAGGCAGTAAAAAATTTTCCATACTTCTTTATAATTTATATCTATAATTTAAAATAAAATTTATTTTCAATTAAAACATTCGAAATAATTACTAAAAATCGGGAAATTGGTATTCATAACTTCACTACACATGAATTAACTCATAATGAAATATCCAGTTTTTTTTAAAGAAATACTAATACTGATTGCTTACAGCAGTGATTCTCAACCTTTTTTTTGTTACGGCACACTTTTAACGATTTCAAAATTTGGCGGCACACAAAGAAAAAG
>JAAAKE020028837.1:0-10039 GCA_010014785.2 Anisolabis maritima | reverse complement strand
TATTAACATAATTATATATCTAAAATTTGGCGGCACACTTTTAGAATTTCGCGGCACATAAAAGTGCCGCGGCACAGGGGTTGAGAATCACTGCTCTAAAGAATGGGGCGAATCGAAAAAGGAAAATTATTGAAAACAAAATATCAAAAAAATCCAATACTTTCCTCAAATCTAATCATCCTTAAAAAAAAAAAATTAGGCTCGAAAAATCATTGGAACGGGGACAGGAATAAAACTAAGGAAAGAGGGGTCTCAAATTCTAAAAGGTTGAGAACAAAGCCTTCCTTTTATAGGGATATACTATCCCCTCAAAATGTATCTTTTGTTTCGTCTTAATGGATAATTAGAAAACCTACATGAAATCCGAAAATAGTAAATTTAATAATAGATAAAACATGAAATTTGATTATTTTAAATTTCATGTAGATCTTCTAATTATCCATTAAGACGAAACAAGAAACAGATGGTCCATTGACTTTGGAGGGGGGTTAGTTCATTTTGGGAGATATTAGGAGAAAATTTAAAAAAGAAATTCAAAATTTTATATATTAAATCGATTTAGAAATGAAATAAACTCTCAGTAAGTTTAAAAAATTTTTATTAATGTATTCTATATAGCCGATGCTACCCAGCGAAAGAATTTTTCAAATCGGTTCAGTACTGTTGTAGATTAGTCCGGAAAATGAAAATAAAAATAGCACACCCCCCCCCCCTCCCCGCTGAATAGCCTGTATGTTAAAAAATAATGCAGTGTCGGAAAATAAAAGCTAAACACAATTTTAAAGTTGTTTATTATTTATTAACGTAGAGGTAAATTATATTTTTATTCAGTCAACAGAACAAAATGAATTTATTTTTATAAAAAATATTTTATTTTAGAAAATTCACTTAGAATATAATATTTATATTTCGTAATAAATATTTGTGTATTGAACTCGCTTTTTTTTTTATATTATTTCTATCATTGTTCTACATTAAAGAACTTAGTAATTAGTTTTCTTTTCCCCCTACCCCCTTCATTTCCTCTTTCTTGATATTAAGGCCCGTCTATTTTTGAATTTTTGACTGCAGGAGTGAAGAGTTAGGATTATTTCTTATTACTTTTCCATTTAAAATTTTATTTCCTTTATATAAATTTAACTTTCTTTTTCATTTTTTGAAATTTCCTCTGCCTTTTGGGTCTGGAATTCAAACAAAAGTCCCATTTGACCATGTAGTTTTAAGTTTTTAAGATGGAGAACATTGAGATTAGAAGGTTAAAAATAAACATTTCGTTACACAATATGTTGTGAGTTAACGATAGGATTATACCCCTGCCAGCCATCCCTTGAAAATGAACGATTTCTGCATTTGTGACAACATAGAAGCGAAACTTAATCGTTTTTTTTTTTTTTATTCAAGTGAAGCCTTTTTGCATTATATAACCTAAGTTGATTACGCTAATTAACGCAAATGAAAATGAATTGTTCTGGAGGATAAAGTGTCAAAAAACAAGAGCGCGCGGATCCTCCTGATGATGATGATGACGATGTGCCAATATTTTATATAAATAACATTTGGAGGAGAAAGAGGAGGAATAGATTGGCCTCAGAGGGGAGTTCAACTGATTAGAACCTTCACAACTATTTGAAATATCAAAACATCGGAGTTTCAGTCCATCCTCAAACATTACTTGAATCGCTAATCAAATCGGCCAATAGAAAATAATTTATGCCAGTTGGCAATCGCCATTCGATAGATAAATGTACGCCAGAGAGGAGAGATAGATATTTGTTCTATTAACTTAAAAAAAAGGGAAAATGACACATTTCAAAATTTATTTTATTTATTTTGGAATTACAAAAGTGGTTTTTGATAAGACACTGACTTGGAAGTAAATTCCTGAACGAGCAGAACTATCATAGTAACATCAAGGAGAATCCAAACAATAGCTTCTATTCTCTCCCATATCTCCAAAATCATTGGTCCGATTCCCACCAAATTTTAATACAACAAACAAGCCCTATTGAGGTTTCCAAACTCTAGGAGGCCAGAAATATAAAAAATATCTTTCGTTAAATTGAAAATCTCTAAACTCTTATTTTTATTTGAAATTCAATATTTGATAAATACATAATTAAAATGAGTAACTTATTTTTTTTAAAATCACGTTATTGATGAGTGAGCTTTTTGTTTACAAGAAAATCAAGATGCTTCGAATGAAAAATTATTCTTATATCAAAGAAATAAAAAAAAATTTGTTTTTTCAAATGAATCATTTTGATATAAGATACCCCATGATAACTCCAGAAAAATAAAATAAATAGAATATAGCCGAAGACCTTTTGTGCCGGCCAACTTGTTGATGGGTATTATTTCTTTAAAGTTAATATTTTAAGAGATAAGTGGAAGTACCACTTCGATTGTGGCCAAAAGTTGATATTCTCTTTGCTCGAGGAATAAAAGCATAGCAATGTATGTGTCCACACACCTATGTATAAAATTTAAATTTTGTAAAATGTTTATTATGCAAAATGTTGTATAAGCGAAAAACGAGACTGTAGTACCACTCAGAGAATCTCTAGATTCCGAAAAAAAAAAATCAAATAATAAACATTCGTAGTCGTGTATTAAGCAAAGTAAAAAATCTTAAATTGAATTAATTCTCTTCCATTGTTTGTGTTGTTCATATTTTTATAGGTCAAATAGATTACGAGTTATAAAAGCAATTGAAATTGACATTTGCCTCGTGGAACAATTTCAATTTTTATTATTGACTAGTGACAAGACAAGGGTCTTGTCAGAGGTCAGAGGTCCCTAACCAAAATGAATACTATTTAATTTTAATAAATAAGGACGGGAAAGAGTTAATATTTTGCTTTCTGATGTCGAAATTCAAAAAGCAATGTTTAACCGATATTAATTATTTTTTTTTAATTTTAGACATTTTACGAAATTTAATAAATTTTCTAATTCTTCTTATATTGCCCCTTATTTATTTCCTTTCTAAATTAAAGCCAAATAATATAAGAATAGTTCTGTTTTAGCAAGCAACTACCACCATAAGTACTAAAATCAAAAACATTTTTTTTTCAGCAAAAAAAAAAAATTGGATAATTTAATTTTTCTGGTTTGCCCTTATTTAAAAATTTAATAATTTTTTTGGCTGAAAATGCGAGTTATTTACGTGAGATTTTTTTTTATAAAAAAAACTTCACATTTTTGTATTTTTAATTTAATTTAATTTATATTTATAATAAATAAATAAAAAATATATTCAATTTTTAAATGAAAAGTCAACTATCTATCACTTAAGGAAAAATTACTTTTTCCTTTGTATTTTTAATTATTTTGCAAAAACTTTTTAAAAAATTTAAAAATTTAATAATATTTGAATAAATATTATAATAATAATAAATATATATATTTAATAATTATTATAATAATCAAGAAAAATGGTGATTTAGACCAAAAGTTGATGCGATTAAATAAATATATAAAATATTTTAAAATTGTTTCATTTTAATTGGTTATGTCGTACAGAAAACATGTATACTCTATTTAATATTTATAATTTCATTGCTGGGCTGTAGGCCAGGGGACTGTGCCGGGAACCGTGCCAACGATATTGAGCAGCCGCATTTTTGGGAAATCCTGCCAGCTTAGTTGGTTACCATAACAACGGCCTAGGGAAGTGAATGGTCGGCGGACCCATTCCAAGCCTTCACATGCCCAAAACAGAAGTTATATTAAATAGAGTGTTTTCATGATTTTTATAAATTTGTTTAGAATACCTTCCTTCCATATGAGGTAAAAATTAAGTTAAATTTGCAATTTGAATATTAATCATTCTAAAAATAACCAACTCAATATTATAGCTTGCATCATTAAAAATAGACTTAAAAAAAGACTATTTTTTTTTTTTTATATTTGACTGGTTATTGACTCATTAATTTTTTTGATTTCAGTTCATATAAAATTCTATTCGATTTTGCTTTTAATTATCAGATCTTTATCAGTGAAAAATAAATAAATTCATGAAACATGAATATTTGTCTCTACGCTATATAAAATGAGACATTTAAAAGAACGAATGGCTTTAATTAATTAATAGTTTGTTGACCTAGTTTGCGTTATAAAATGACTCGTTTTCTATATTTTTAAAAATACCAATAAAGATAAGAATATTTTTATTATTATAATGAAATTTTAATTAACCAATCTGGTTTTTTTGGGGATTTCTTCATTAAGCCCCAACACACATTCATCATATGGCGTAAGAGATGGAAATACTTGTATTTTTTATTTAAATTAAGTCTATTTAAAGATGTGTTGTTTAGCTAATAAGTTCGACAAGATAGAGAGAGAGCCGGTTTTGGTATTTTAATAAAGAGGAATTTTTTTTTCTTCATTCTCATTCGAAAAACATCGAAGCGGCGATGTATAATTAATGAGCAGCTAATGAATAACAATGAAATCTCGCATTATAGCTGAATTAGGAAATTATTTGAAATCTTGTTGGTTTCTTTTTTCATGGAGACGTTTATCTTTTTTTTTTTTGTCTTTTTGAAAAATAAATTTTTCCCTAATAAGAGATCTGAATTCGATTCCCAAATGGGACATTTTATTTTCAAAAATGTAAGTTAATAAATATATATGTTTATAAATATTATTACATAGACCATTAATAGATCAACAACAAGTAATCATTTCGATATATAGGGAGAGCCAACAGGTCGATCCTTAACAGTTACGAACAAAACACAACTTATCATTAACAAATTTCTTTTTTTGCATATATTGTTAAATAAATATCAGTAGCGAATGTCGCTCATTTTTTAATTGGATAAGAAGAGCCATAATAGAGACCTTTCAAAAATAAGATCTCTGTAGTTAGACATAACGATTGGATCTTTCATAAATAGAGATAGCCTAAATACATTTCACCAAAGTTGAAACCTAGCGCAACCGAAACCCTCCACCCGAAATAGTAAATATACAAAATTTCATCAAAATTAAAGCTGTTTTCAAGAAAAATTTATATACATATTGTATTATAATAGACCCGTGGACAAACTACGGCTCGATTATTTAGAAATATGCGCAAGAGCAGTGAGAAATTGGATAATTTATATATATATATATATATATATATATATATTCTGTAAAATTCCTTTGTTATTGATTACTTTTTTCAATTTTTTTTTTTTTTTTTTAAATTAATTTCGGGGAATTTATTATACTTGATCCATTATTTTTATTGAAACATTGCATTTTTTATTAAAAATGTAATTGGACAATTTGTATCTTTGGTTTCGTTTTAATATATAATTAGAAGACATACCTGAAATCTGAAAATAATAAATTTAATAATAGGTAAAACGTTTATGAAATTTGAATATTTTGAATTTTATATAGCTCTCCTAATTTTTTATTGAGTCGATGCAAAGTATATAGTTTGTCCAACTATTTTTGACAGGGATAGTATATATACCTTCCTAGTACATTTATACAAAAATTGCTCATTTAATAACAGTAAATAGATTAATGAGTATAAATATTTTGTTTGTTTTAGCTTGATCTCTTCCTTAAACTTGTTGAAAGTTTTGAGAATTAGTAATAACTGTATGGATAGAGCCCCCATCATTTTATTTACCAGAAGATCTCAAGGTCTCAAGAATTGGCCATTCCTGATATATAAGAGTTTCTTCTCATGCATAAGACGTGAAAAATAGGCCAGGACCGCCGAAAAGTTATTCTAGAATAAATGATAAATGATTTAAGTATTTATATGACCTTTCGGGAAATATTTTTTTAACGGTTTCAAAACAGTTTCTTATGAGAATGGATTAGTTTTTAATATACGTTTCGAACAGCTTGAGAGTTTTTTTTTAGAGTTTTTAGTGAATGATTTATTTAGTGGTGGTGGATGTTTTTTCAGCTTTAAAATATTTTTTAGCATTACTTTTTACTCGAATTTTCAACTATTTTATAAAAAGTTTTTTCAACTAAGCAACTAGCATTTTGTTTTTATGGCCTCTCCATCTCCCTTTTTATTTGTTGCTATTAACTAAGGTAAAAAACCTTACTTCTTTGGTCTTTTCTAATATTTTGAATAATCTACACAATATTATAATCCGCCATACCATGACAGGGTTCTAATTGTCTATTGAGTGTCGCGTCATGATGACGTTGCAATCATCTGCGGGGTTAACTAATAGAGAAGGAAAAATATATTGGATATACAGGTATATTATAAAATTTATTGATTAATTTTTTGGATTGACTCAACTCCAATGGAATTCCATTCATATTCCTTTTGTACAAAAAATTATTACAATATTAATCTTGCATATAATCTAATGGTCGAAATTTTTAAGGATCCCCTGTTTTGACTCTGTCAGTTAAGAGACTATTGCGAACGAACAACTTGACGGATTGAAACAAAATTCTGATTTTTTTATAGCGACCTTGAAAAAGGCAAGGTCATAGCCTAGTTACTTGTCGTAACCCCCCCACTCTTTACTTTCCCATTTTTATTTGTTTTACATGCATCTCTATTATGATTAGATAAAAGTCAGATTAGATTTGTTCATAAAATTATAATCTTTATTTATGAATGCAATGAAATTTTATTGTGTATCAGACAAGTCGTTCTGAGAAATCTGACAGGTGGACTTTTCTATTATGATATTTTTCTTCTACATTTGTTGAATTTTAATACAAATAGCATAAATTTTTATTTTTCTGAACTCTGCTATGAAATATCAAGAAAAGGTTTACTGATCATCAATGACTCCTAAAATTCAACAAATCACTCTTATGTTTCTGTAAGATATTTAGTTTTTTAACTGTGGCAAATTAGAAGAAACTTGGTAAAATTAATGGAACTGATAGAGGAATTGAGCATATTAAGATCCATGAGGGAGAAGAGTGAGGATCTGATGACTAAAAAAGAAATATTGTGAATCGTGGATATATGAATACCGAGATAACTATAATACTTGAAATTTGTCAGGCAATATCGATTGGATCAGAACTAGTAACTAAGTTGCGAGCTTTTATTCCAAAATTTTGATTATCAATTACATTCTGACCGCATTTTTTTTTCTTTTTTTTTGTGTGTTGAGTCACTTCTTTAATTAAACTTGTTTGGTTTTTTATTTTGTTTTGGATGTACTGAACTATTTCTCGGTATTATATAACGGACCTGATCACAACAACTTAAAATTCCATTATGGTCCTAAACGTTCATGACATCATTGTTATCTATCTTTCTCTCTCGAGCCAATAGAACCAAATAAGTTCTCTCTGGTCAACAATTTAGGATGACCTCTGTTTAAATGAGATCTGCCAAACAAATATTCCCAGAAGAAGAAGAAGAAGAAGAAGTAGATGATGATGATGATGATGATGGTGATAGTGAGAAGGAGAAGGAGAAGCCAGAAGTGGAAATGAGCTCTGAGGCCAAGCAGTCTCGATCAGGTTGTCCTGTCCCCTCTGGGAAAACGTCTTGCACAAATCAATCAACCTGCCAAGAACAGAGTGAGAAAGAAAATTCGCAATTGGCAACACACACTCACACTCTGATGTTCAAAATTATATGGATGACGTCAATAACACATACACGTGTGTGTCTCTGTGTGAGTGTGTTAAGACAACAAAAAATTCCGGGCCGGAAAGTAGTGTATAATTAAAAATTCCTGGATAAATATTTTTTTTTCAAATTCCAGGTTATGAATGAATGAACAGGAATGAATGGATTCTAATCAACAGGTGGGTTTAAGTAACAAACACACGCCAAGGGGGCAGGCCGAGTGAGCGTTTCGTTAGGGGAGGACTCAACGAGCTCTCTGAGCCATTCATTAAAAAGTTTTTTTTGTATTTTGGTACCAATTAAATTTAACAAATTCTTGGAATCATCTAAATGAAATGATTCAACTGAAAACAAACCATCCGTGTAATACTCGCAAACAATATTAGATAAAATTTTCTTGAAATAAGGGGAGAGAAAAGTTCTTTACTAATATTTTCATTGCTAATTTTATCTTGTTTTGGTAGGAAATATAGAAGATCAAAGAAAAGGAATAACTTTTGATTTATATTATACCTTTGTTTAATTGGTCTATTAATAATAATTAGAAGTGATTCGTAAATAAAAACCTTTCTTTATGATTAGGTGCATGACCCGAAAAAAGGCTCTTTGATATTTAGTTTTTTTTTTTTTTTTAATACCTTTCGCACCACTCATTTTTAATTGTGCTCATCTTTAAATACAGCTGCTCAATTTATATATAATAAATATGTTTGGATTACATATATCTTAATTCAAATTCAAGTCTATATGGCTTTAGATGCCAAAAAAAAATTTATATATAAAGATTAGCGACAATAATTATAGTTAGAAACATACACAGAAAAATTTTCTACACATTTTAATATCTCTATTGGTAATACGTTGAAAATTATATTGTCATCTAAGCTGAATTAATTTTAAATTTTAACGCACACCAGAAAATTTTCTACACAAAAAATTCATCGAAATTTGGAAATCCATGAGTTCCAAACAGTTTAGTTTTTTATATATATAATAGATCAATTTAAATTTATATAATCCTACTATCTCATTCATAAGTAAATGTACAACCATTATCTTTTCTTTTATCTTAATGGATAATTAGGAAAGCTACATGAAATTCAAAATCATTTAAAATTTCATAATGTTTTACTTTAAAAATTTATTATTTTCGGATTTCATATAAGTCTCAATTATCCATTAAGATGAAACAAGTCACAGGTTGTCCATTTATTTTTGAGGGGATAGCATATAATTATCTATATTTCACATATTCAAGAGAGTAAGAGAGGGAATTTTTTTCTTTTCCATAATATTTGAGGATAAATTAGAAAATAATTTTCAAAATATTCTTTTCAAATAATTATATTTGAAAATCTTTCATTCTTATAATATATTAATTTATGGTCCATAATAGGCTAAGAAAAAATAAATAATCGAATGCATTCCTATTGCTATTAATAAAATGAATAATATAAATATTTTTTTATTTTCTCTTAGATGAAATATTATAGTGAGAAGGTATTGTTTATTTTATATTTATATATTATTTTCATTATTCTTTTTTATTAAAACAACATAGAAATGTATTTGATTCAAATTTGATTGTTAAAATATATTTAGATATATTTAGACCAATAGGATTGCAGGGTTCATGTCACGTGATTCGATTGTTTGGCCCGAGGCCGAGGCGTCCGTCGCGTCTCCTTCGCCCTCCAGTATAGGCTCAACCAGCAGCCATGGAGCCTTCATCCCCCTACCTCTCCTCTCGCTAAACAAAGAAAATCCAACATGGATGTCATCTCCACCAACGAAGCTTTCCTTTACTCCTCGATTATTTCCTCACTCCACATCTCTCCAGGTATTTTCCTTCTTTTTATTTATATTTTATTTATCAAGTATTAAGTATTTGAAAGAAAGAGAAAATTGCCAATGCAATGATTGGTATAATTGAAAATTTTTTCTTTTGAAAATCCTCTCGCATTAAAAAAGATATTCTTTAAAAGGTGAGTTAAGAGGATGACTTCTCTCTCTCTCTCTCTCAATATGTGGAAGTGGAATACATTTTGAGATTTCAAGAATGTGCATTTTCGGACGCCTCCTCCTTGCAAGGTTATCCTTCATTGGTGGTATTCTTAGCTTTATACAAATGACCAATCAGACGGATCACTATTTTACAAATAATAAAATACCCGTCACGCTCAGTGGCGTTATTTCAACTTTGAATTGGAGGCACAACACAGTGGTCACAAGTGTAAATAAAAAAAGAATCTTCACGATGAGATGGGTACCCAGATCACAGATATGTGAAAAAGGAGGAAGACAGCCAGTATGGTAGCCTCTATCAAAATAAAACTTCCATAATATGAAACGTTTCGGCTTTAATTATATAATGCCATCAGTCATAAATTATTGGGTTGTTCGGAAAGTCATTTCGTTTTTTCCCGCCAGAGGACTTAATTACGTTTTTTCGAAACTAACTTC
>JAAAKE020028826.1:0-10040 GCA_010014785.2 Anisolabis maritima | reverse complement strand
CACTAGAACCTTAGGACTTGACAAAATTTATAAGATTTTTTTATGTTTCGACAACTTCATCAAACCTCTCAGGAGTGATTGATAATCACAACTTGCGTCGAAACATTGTCAAGATATGTGAATAAATAATAGATGAAAAAAAAAGTACTTACAAAAAGAGAAGAACCAGAAAAAGTTTTATTTGAGCTCAAACTATTGGAGAATTTTCACCTTGATATTATTATTAATAAATGCAAAAATATTTCTCTTAATTGAAATACGGATCATAAAAGCCCTTATATTAACAAGAGCATAAAGAGTAGAACTTATGAATGGTTTTATTATTTTATTTACTTCCTTCAAGTTATTTAGGTCATTCATTTGGTTTTGTTTTAAACATCAGCTGATCTCAAAGCAAATAAACAAACACATTTTCGTAATAACAATTAAAATTTTGCATAGAGATATATAATTAAAATAATTACTTACACGGTAGGAATATATTCGCCAGGAAATGCATTGGTGGTGTATGAAATGAGGAGGCATGTTTTACCGACGGCACTGGAAAAAAAGAGAAATATGTTAGAAATTATGTAAATATTTATTTAAAAAATTGATTTATGCGTTTTAGACCTTGGATTTTAATCTTATGTTTAATTTAATGGAGGTATTGTGATCATGTGAACGGTGATTTTAAGGATAAGAATTTCATGGGTTATTAAATTTTTATTTTAATGTCAAAACTGAGAAAATCATTCACAGGATTCATTAGGCGATTATTCTGACATATCGACTAATCGCCCCCTTTTTCTATAATCCACTTAGGGGGTCAGAAGAACTTACAATTTGGGTTTGTTAAAAATAAAATTTGTGAATCGTTGGCAAAAAAAAATTTTTTTTAATAGTGAATATGAAGATAAAGCAAAAAAGTTCAATAATTTTATTGTATTTTCGAAATTAAATAAATATATTTATACAAGAAATTTTGAAAAAAAAAAAAATCAAGACCTTGATCTATTTTTTTCAGAGATGATTCATTTAAGATCAAACTCGGTCTATTAATAAACAAGATTCAAAATAGAATATCTCGAAAAGTGATCAAATTTAGATTATCATAAATAAATAATATGTTTTATCATAGCTGGAAGGATTTGCGGGAATAATTATGTGATTATCAAATGAAAATGTCATTTACTGCTTTTATCAATAAATTAAAATTTTTTTTTTCTAAATCACTGAACTTTTACTGGAACGTTTACGACTAATTTTTATACGGGAAATTTTCGTACAAGTTTCGGAGAAATAATACAAGCTGTTTTTGTCATAAATATTTCGGCCAACGTAACGCCATCATCAAATGATTTGACTAAGGACGAATCTAAGTGTATAAAATTTTTTCCACATAGTGACCGTTTTATTTTATACACACTTGATTAATGGGGTTTTATATACTGAAGATTGTCTGACGTTACCCCGACCGAAATTTCAAAAATGGCTAGTATTTATTCCACGAAACTTACTTAAATCTATTTTATATTTCATTCGGTCAAGAGAGGCCGAAATCAGACAATATCTCTAAGAAAAAAAAGGTCAAATAAAATTATAAGGAGTAACTACTTCACTAATAAATTATTTTTAACCTGAAAAGGGCGGCAACTGGCAGCCTGTTTATTATTCTCAAGATGTTTGTGTGGGTGTGAATATACTAGACCAAATGCCTTCAAATTATAGATTTAAGTTTTTTATTTTTAATCTTAATTTCATTATCAACTTTTGATATCAATCTCCAAATGTATGAAGTGTTCAATTATTATTAACGTGGTATTTTAAATAAAACAAGTCGAGTATATAATAATCAAATTAAGTTATTATCTATTTTCAAAGGAAACTTTGTAGGAAATAAATTCGCCTGAAGGGGTAATATATTCCATCTATATTGATAAGTTTTGAGTTGGTCTCCTTTAAATTCAACGCTTCACATAAAATTGAAATGGGAAGGTTAAATTTTCAATCATAATATATTACTCATTTTATAGACGAAATGCTTCAATGTTAAAATATGATTATCAAATGAAAATGTCATTTACTGCTTTTATCAATAAATTAAATTTTTTTTTTTCTAAATCACTGAACTTTTACTGGAACGTTTACGACTAATTTTTATATGGAAGCAACCGTGCTGACAGCATTGTAACAATCTAAATGGTTTCGCATGCGCACTTCGGCCCGGAATGGAGAGATGACCACTGAGTGCTGTCGGCACGGCTTCCTCCCATATAAAAATTATTCCTAAGTTAAAATTCAGTGAAAAAAAAAAAATTCAATTTATTGATAAAAGCAATAAATGACATTTTTATTTGATAAGACGAATGGTCTTTATCTTTTTGGCTTTCAAGTTTAGTTAATTTGAACTCTTTTCTTTATAGATATTTACATTTCATTTTTTGTTAATATTTATTTTTATATATACATGTTTTTAATAGACTTGTATATATAATTATGTATTGCTGTATAGTCTATGGTTAGTGACAAGTAAATAAATAAAAAAGTTAAACGTTTTAAATAATTACAGAAATAAATGAATATTTAATAAAAATTATTTGGATATTTGTATATTACAATTTGATTAAACAAATATTATTAAAATGAAAATAAATGAATTTCGGGATGATTTATTAGTACTATTATAACTAATTATCAATGAATTAAGGAAAATTGAGTATTTTAATATAACAATAAATTATACATAAAATAGAAATGTCATTTTAGTTAAATTCAGAGAGGAAAAAAAAGTTTCCGAAAGAAGAACGATCAGTTAAAATATTCAAAGAGCCAGCCGATTTATAGATGGATAATCTCGTCTCTTTTCGCCAAGTTGAACCCTAAAGGATCTGTCGAAGTTTGAACCTTGAGGGCCTTGAGGCTTCCACTTCATCGGTTTTGAATCTAGTCACTTACTTATACTTAAAGAGAGTGAGGAGAGAAAGTCTCGGGTGGAGGAAGAAAACTTTCATTTTTTATATAGGGAAAAAAATCTCTTGGACATTTTGTTAGGACGGAAATTATTTTGTTATTTATAATAAAAGTTATGAAAAAAATATTTTATAAAATAATTTAAAATTTAAATGAAAATAATAATAATTGAAATACTATCCTGGACAAAAAAAATGGATATAAATTATAATTTTTTGTTTAAACCATCACGTAATTTTTTAAGGTAATTGCCCATTGAATACTAAAAGAGGATCAATGCCGAGGTGGGAGAAGGAATTTAGTTTGGAGTAAATTTTTATGATGCAAACATTTTTTCCCCTCTCTAAAAATTCCCTGCAAGCCTTTATTAGGAAAAAGCTAAAAATACTATGACATCCTATTTAAAGGCAAAATATTGGATAAGACTAGTTGGGCGGTACGCTTTCTTCAAAAAAAGGGAGTTCATTTTTAAATGATAATTTAAATAAATTTATTTATGTATATTTTTTGACTAATGATAAATAATTTTGTATAAAATTAGAGCTCCATTCTCAGAGGATGAATTTTTAAAAATCCCAAATAAGGCCAAGGTCACATTTGCGTTTTTCTGTCGCCCGTCTTGCTTTCAAGACGCTCTAGGACTATGTATAAATAAAATAGCCGGCCACATTGGCGTTTTTTGCTGGCGCATTTCAAGGGCAGGCGTGCAATGGATCGGATGGATTCCTTTCCTAGCGTTTTCTTCACGCAACGTGATGCGTTTTTGAACGCTGCGACTTTTCTCTTGATGTCTTGATGCTTTCTGTGCCTCCTTTTGTTGGCCAAAATGGAATTGGATAACGAAATTATTATTTTAAAGAAAAAAAGTGATAAGTCTTCATAACACAAAAAACAAACATATAAATAAAATTACAATAAAATTTTATAAAAAAAAACTTCGAATTTCATTCTTATTACATTTTTAAATATATTAATTATCTATTATTTATTTGTAAAAAAATGAATATAATAAATTTAATAATAAATTTGATAATGTAACATTTTAATTTATTTTCTCTATACATAATTTATTATAACTGTCTTGTTACATAAAATTTATTATTTAATAAAAGAATAACTGCATTATTTAAATAAATTAAGTTATATCGATTTTTTTAGACTATCTTTAAATAGTTCAGATATTACCCATGAATAGTACGATTGACAAAGGCAGAAATAGATGTTCCCCGTTCTGTCCAATTCAACATATATATGGAGAGAGAGAAAACAGTTTTACATAAATTTGACAAAATAAGAGTCCAAGTTCTCTAATTTTTGAGGTAAAATAGGCAAAGCAATATAAAAAATTCCTTTTAAGTAAAGATCTCTTTATTTTCTCTTAAAAACTTTTTTCTTATTAAGTGAATTAAAAAGGATTCTATTTAGATTTCAAAAAAATAAACATGTCTATTAAAAGAAGTTCTAGCGAAGTTTTAAAAAAAAAAGAGATAAATTTAAACCTCTTGATGATCTTGAGGTTTAGTAACTTTTTTTATTTAATGTATAAACATTAAAAATTATTGAAGTAGTTAATTTTTTTCGAAAAAGTTATTTTTAATTCAACTAGTAATAAAAATAAAACTATTAAAAGAGTCTGGCTAGAGCGCATTTTTCCGGGACTTTTTTTAAGTATGATTAATTCAACTAATAAAATGATAACAAATAAACTGAGAATTATATTGAATTATTTAAAAACATTTATTTTAATAAGAAAGTTTCCAATAATTCCAAAACGTTTTATAAAACCGATTTAGGCAATTTTTTTTATAGGGAAGATGTGTGTCCCGTGAGTGAAACTTTTCCCAATTGGGTCAAGGCGTGGCGAAGGAGAGAGAAAAAGAGAGAAACCGGCCGGCAACCATCATCTCGGATGACGTCACGCCCGATTAATTGACTGTCGGCTCAAAGTGAGAAAAGTCATGGATTAGGTAATCTGAACCTACGCAGCTCCAACAACATATAACAAAAACCTATTACGCCTAACTATAGAAGGAAAATAGTCAAGGTGAAAGAGCTATAGTCAATGAAAAATTAAACGCCCCGAGTTGTACATTCAATTCAAAAAAAAAATTTTCTAAAAAGATGAAAATTATTGGCTAGGAATTAATTTGAATAAATATAAGAGAGAATAAAGGTGAGGAAGCAAACAAAAAAATTCCAATTATTCTCGTCGACGTTTCGAAGAGGATGATTTTTTGAATTTTGCTAATTATCCATCAAGACGAAACCAAATATACAGATTGTCCAATTACTTTTGAAGGGGATAATATATATACAAATGGATTTTTTCGTCTTTGATGGCGATTATTATATTTGTATGGAAATGTTCTACCACCAGACACTTTGACATTATTTTCGTCTTGACGATGAGTGTGATTTACACTCGAAACATCTACGGGAACAATTAGCATAACTCACTTCTACTCTCCTCCATAGACATCTGTCTTCAAAAGAATAAATATGGAAGGATAAAGACTAAGTTTAGACACTGGTTACAGAAATGTGTTTCCTGGAAGTTGGACAGCCCAAATGACCGAATAAACCGATTCATTGCTTCAGAGCAGACCAGGTATGCACAGTTATTACTTTCTAGAGTGATTTAACAAAAGGTCCAGCTCTGAGTTATCACCGAAAACGCCGTTAGTGAGTTGGTGATTTGGGTTGCATTATCTTAAAGCAATCAAATGCGAACTAATTTATCGTTAGTGTCTATATAATCTCCAAAAGGCAAAATCACGTTTCAACATACATGATGGTATCCAAGTAGAAAAAATTTTAACTTTTGACCGGAAAGACATCAAAATTCTTCCATTGACTCAGTGATGAATCATTAATATGGGATAAAATTGAATGATAATATTAAAAAAGCAAACAAATCCAAAATTATTTTTCTTTTAGTCGTAATTTAAAAGACTATCCCACCCTCGAGAGAAGATAATGACATTATTAATATTAATAACTCAGGGCCAAGGGATGTGGGTTCGGATCCCAAGCAGCCCTAAGAAAATTTATTTAAATCATTTGGATACCAACTGATTTAAATAAATATGCCTCAATCGTTGTATCGTAAATAAAAATATATTATATATCGTTTAATGGCTATATCTGGCAGATGGGACCTATAGTATAACATTTAATTAGAAATTCAGATTTTTGAACTCTTGCAATTAAATAGGAATATTTTATAAAATAACTTTCAATTTTTTTAGGATATAAAAGTAAAAAAAAAAAAAAATAAGAGAGATTTGAATTTAAAAGAAATGATAGGAAAAAAGAGATTATTCTTCTAATTACATTTTCTCTACGTGATGCTTTTAAGAGACATCATCACATAAGAGCATAAAGTTGATTTTTTGGAAAATTAATTAAAATTTCAGATTGCCAATTTAATTTAGCAGAGTATTAAAAGGTTCTTTATATGAGTTTCTCAAAGAAAAAAAGGAAAAAAAAATTGAGAAAGATGGAACATTTTAATATGATAAAATCATCATCAGTTTTTATAGGAGAAATATTCAAATTTTTCCAGCTTTTTGGAAAATTAATTTTTTATCATTTTGGTTTATTCTCACTGATAATATTTTATTTATTAAAAAACTAATAAAAGAAAGATTATTAATATTCATTAAGTTGATTATCGATTATTTGTCAGTATGGAAACAAAAGGGCAATCATTGCAATCCTCTTATATAAATAATGAAAATAAATTCCAAATGAATAGGAGAGCAAATGAGAAGAGTGATCCAAGGGGTTAAATTTATATTTAGATAAAGGATCAATTTAATCAAAGAAGCACAACAATCCGTTAGTAATATTTAATTCTTAATCAGAACCTTTCAATTAAAATAGTAATTCGTTTTCAATATATATTGTGCAGACTCCAAAAGTGGGATGAATTCTAAGAATACATGCTCTGATTTTTTACTCACGCTAAAGCTTGTTAAACAATACGAGCAAAAAAATTTATTAAATTATAAGTTTTAAGATTTTAAATTTATTTTATGCAATTTATTAAATATTGTAGAAATACCATGGCTGCATGCATGCAGTATAAAAGATGAAGGGATGTGCAGCCAGGAGAAAAATAAAAATTATTTATATTTTTCGGTCAACGTTCCGGGTGCAACTCACACTCTTTTTCAGGACCAAAAACTTTTCACAATATTGATTTGATGTGATAGATATAATATTATTAAAATATATTTATCTCAACACATTAATATCCATGTGTGATTTGATAGATGTTGATAAGGTCTTAGGCAGTCCACATAGTGCGTGAGTTACCTATTCCATGTGTGATTGTTATCAAAAATGGTATGACTTTTACCCAAAACGTCGACCGAAAAAAGATAATTTATTTATCTCTTGGCTGCCAATCTTCTATTGATTAGATATTATTTTAGAAAAATACGTCGGTTTGGAGGTCTAGGAAAAAGATATAAAAATTTTTTCAAATAAAAATTGTTTAAAATTATGATTTAAACAAATTTTTGATTTGGGTATTGTTTCGTTAAAGTTGGTAAATTTTGATATTTCATTTTTGTAAGTGATCTCAGGCAGCCAACAGAATAAATAGTATTATTTTGTTGGCTGCCTACCTCAGATCACTTTCAAAAATCTCCACAGCCATCCGTCTTTGATATTTCATGTTTGAACTACAAATGAAGTACACTTCCTTGGATTAATAATTTCTAAAAGTTGAAGTCATCTTTTTATTAAATCAAATTTTTTGAAAAGAAGAAATTTGAAGAATTTGCAATCTTTAAAAAATATTTTAAGGCGGAGTCCAATATCTAATTAAATAATTAAAATAAAACTTGAAATTCTTCTATTCTTTTATCAAAGATTCTTTCTCATATTCTTAAAAAAAATTCTTTCTAGGAAAAATGTTATTTTATATATGAACCCTCATCCATCTATTATCCAAGTCACGCTGAGGTATCTCCCCAAAAAACTCATTGTAATATCAATCAGCCGACCACAAGAAAAGAAAAGCTGTTTTTTATAGGGCCTTTCAATTGAAAAAAAATCCGGAATGTAGAGAAAGAAAAGAAAAAGGGGAATATACAAGTAGGAATGGTATTTTCTAATATTATCGTTTATAAATAAATGTAATAAAAAAAGAGTCGCTATGTAGATGACCATGCGAAAATAATATTGAAATGAAAAAAAAGAAAAACAGCATAAATTTGTTTTATAATAAGGGGGAAAAAATAATTTTTTAACGATTTATCCTTTTCAAAACAAGGCGTGTCATTCAACTTTAGGTCAATTGTTGGGGCAATTAAGATCGAAAACATTTAAACCAATTTAAAAAAATTATCTCTTATTCGAAAGCATTATGGTTAGTTAAAATTAATCGATAAAAAATTATTTCAAAGAATGAATTAAAATTATTTATTTTCCATTTCAAACTGTTTGACTAAAAATGAAATATTCTTTCCTTGCATGTGGGGACGGTACCTATATCTTTGGTTTAGTCTTATCGGATAATTAGAAGACCTATATGAAATCCGAAAATATTAAATTTTTAATAGGTAAAACATGATTTTGAATGTAGCTCTCCTAATTATCCATTAAGACAAAACAAAAGATACAAGTTGTCCAATTACTTTTGAAGGAGAGAGTATAATAGATGCGAATGAAAGAGCCGGACGAAAAAGGGAAGGGAAAGACTGGCATCTAGGGTGCGGGAGAATTATCAGTTATAACTCGTGGTTATCATCCAGATGTGAGCTCCTGTTAAACTTCAAATGAAATTTTCAAAATCAAAAATTTTCCCAATCGTTTCATGATTCAGAAGTTAGCATTTCAGATATTTTTATTAATCAAACTAAAATTGGTAAATACATCAACTTTATTCTTAATTTTTTTTTTTATATTGAAATTTTTGGAACTCCCAGGGCGCTGCAGCGCACATCTTGAAAACCCTTCCTCTTATGAGAGAAGATGCCACGGCTAATTATATATATTATCTCTTTATTTAGACTTTAGACATTTTCTAAATTATTATGCAACATAATTTTTTAAACATACGTATGCTGTCAGAATCTTAAATAAAAATAGTATTGGGAAAAATTAGAGCCAAAGAATATGCAAGCTTAAAAGTGAACAAAAATGAATCTATGAAAACTCTTAAAAAGGATGACATACAGGACCCCATTAAATGTTGGGAATATTAAAAACTATTATTAGATCTTTTATTAATTATTAATGAAAAAATATATTTCTTGATTAAAAAACTCATATTATGCAAAAATTAATCATTTGAAGTTGATAAGTAAAATAACAATAATAAAAAAAAATAGTTCTTATTAGTTTAAAAGGAAAAACCATAGTTGGGTGTTTTTTTAGACATTGTGTATTTAATATATCGAAAGCACACGGGAAGTATTTGTCCCTTTTTGTGTGCTGTGTGCATACTCCTATTACTCTATATATATATCGTGGGTGTCCAATCCAAACAAGGCGGCTGAGCCTCGACGGCCGGGGCTCACCAACATTCACTCTCTCTCTCTCGTTCAATAAAATGAGCAAAACTTGGCTGCTTGGTTTATTAAGCCTTCAATTATCCCGAACAATTAATCTAATTACTAATTAATGATTTTATATTGGTAAGTTTTTAAAAAAAAAAAGAATGGTTTTTGAAAGTGGAGAGGAGTGGTGGCGTAGTCATTGATTGTGAGATCTTTTTTATATTATTAATTATGATGGATTCGAGAATAAATAAACAGCCTGCAACAATCCGGATTAAAAAATTTTTAACAATCAATGATTACGTCATTAACTCCTTCCGGCTACTCACTATCTTCTTCTATAGCTAATCTATAAAGATAAAGAGGGTCCGTGGGTCTCATTCAAATTGGTGACTGAAGGGCAGTCACAAAGACGAACCTTTTTATGGAAGCATGCCAAAAATGAATATTTTAAAAGCAGACTGAACTTTTTTTTGGACAATCAAATTCTTCCTGTCCCATGTCAGACTTAAATTTTTGACCTTTTTTTTATTTAATGCTCTTGTTCAAGTATCAGAATAAAATATATATCTGTTG
>JAAAKE020028815.1:0-10040 GCA_010014785.2 Anisolabis maritima | reverse complement strand
AGATGCCCTCCATATATCTCTTACACAAACATCAAACATATAAATATTGTATGTAGGAGGGTTGAGTAAAAATCATTTTTCCCTTGAATTTAAAACAAAAATACAAATCAATATTTCTCTAGAATATGTGCCTAAATAAACCTGAGGATGCAAAGACATAATAATAGGCAAAAAATTCGAAACAACTAATTCAAACGAAAGAAAAGATAACGTAGAGATAAGTTATGGGTTTATAGGATGTAGAAGAGGAAGGAAAAGATAGTAAAAAATAAAACAATTATAATTCTGGTCGGCGTATTGAGCCCAAGTCACGGCCTTCCTCAAGACCAAAAATTAAACAAAAAATATATATCGATGTCACCGTATTATATGTAACACCGTAACATCCTAATTATTCTTCTCCTTCTCGCAAAAGTATTATGATAAAATATTATATAATAGTTTTAAATAATATTAAAATGAAATTGTATTTTTCCAATCTTTCTCAGAATTGTCTTTTGGTTTTCATTTAGAATTTGGATATGGTGTAAGTGAACATAACCTGCCATTTGAAAACTCACCCGTAGTTATCTAAACGTATCTTTTTGCATGTTTCTATTTCCATTCCATTCCCAAAAAATCCATCTCAAGTCATTTTTGTAGCCTGTCATTTTTCAGACACCCGCTTGTAATGTGATCGTCAGACCGCTCACAAGCAATTTTTCCTATTTTGTGGAATTGATTAATGTCTATTGTACACCTGTTTAATATTGATCATAAGACTGTTTAGTGCACTTTTTGTTCAGTTATTAGGTAGAATAAAAAAATCAATCAAAAATTTTTTTAATGTAATTTTCGTTTTTTAAGAACGGTGGTTCGCTTCCCAAAAAAAATTTTTTTATTATATATTGGCTCTCAATTAATATAAATAAATAAGGACGAAGTCTAAATGGTCTGAGTTTTCCGAAAAAAAAAAAAAACTTCCTAAGAATAAAAACTAAAAATATTAGTAAATAAATAAACACATCAAAGTAAATTGATTAGGTTTAAATAATTATATATTTTAGAGTAAACTATATTTTTTTGCTTATGCCCTCAATTAAAAAAAAAAATTATTTGTATTTACGGTCAGAGCAGTGGATTTGACAGAAATATTTCTATCAGAGATATTTATTATAAGTCTTTAAATGTTCACTTCTTAAGACATTCACTCTATTATTTAAATCCTACATGAATTTAATTGTTTTAATAAAATTTAATTTCTTGTATTTGATAATAATTCTTTGATTGTATTTAAGAATGAGAGAATAAAGGAGAAGGAGGAGAGGCTCACGCACCCAGAATTGGCTACTGAGTGCCAGAAAAGGGGCTAAGGTGTCAAAATTTTCGTCCCCCTCCCCCTTCACTAGGACTCAAGCCACAAATTGTTAAAATAACTATTTTTGTAAATTTCGAAACGCAAAATTGAAAAGAAAAATTGCTGGTTTTTAATTTAAATATTTTTCAGTCATTTTATATGAAACTTAATATCAGCGGGGTCACTGATACCATTTAAGGATGGATCAGCCCTATCCCATGGAGCAGAGGCAGAGGCTCGCTTCTGGTTCCAGGGGTTAGAGGTTCGTATCCAGTCAAAAGCAATAAAATTTATTTAAATTATATTGGCTCTCAACAAACAAATACAGAAGGAGTTTAGATGCCCTCGAATCCCGTAGTCTAAAAAATGGATAGATCTTAAATGTCTAAAATAGTAAAAGAGTATTCAGTAAATTTTTTTTCAAACATTCTTTTTTCACTGTAAAATTTACTTAATAGATATTTTTTCAGCAATATATATATTATAATAAAAACAAAAAATTTTCAATTTTAAAAATCTAAATTATTGATTGGGCACTTTAGTTCACATATGAAAGCTCATTGGACTGCAGGCTGCTCAAATAGGAAGCTTTCTTGTATTCTTATATATTCTATTGTATATATATCTATATTTTGCATATCACAGGAGAAATAAGAGAGAGAATAGAATAACGTTAGAATAAATCTTTATCTGAGTAAGGACTGATTGATAAGGCCATTAGCTCTTAATATTTTTAATACACTTAAGTTTAAGTTTAAATAAACTGTTTCCCTCGCTTTGGGCCCACCCATTTTCAGAGAGAGAGAGAGGGATTCTCCTGGCTGATGCATGCATACTCGTATAAACAATCAATCCAATGTGAATAAATAATAGCACTAATATAAAGAATGATTAGAATTGGTGCTGAATGCAAGTCAAGGCTTCAAGTCCTTTAGTCGCATTGTGATCGTGTTAAACGAGCACTTGGCATTCTCGGAGGGACGGACGCACGCCCCACCGTTTCCGGTCATTAGCGTTGAACGTGTGTCCCTACGGACTTCTTCTTTTACCGACACCTTCCTTGCCCCCTTCTCTCCTCTTTTTACACCTGAGACTATCTATCTGCTGCTGTCATTATTTCAACTGTCGTCGAGCACTTGGTGTGTTTGTGTTTCTCTCTCCCTCACTCTCTCTGGATTTGTTTTCATATGAGCACGTAAGTGGAATTTCAACTTCTAAACTTTAAAATTACCATCTTTAGATTGTCTCCTTTATTCTAATTTCAAAACTTACACCAAATTTCTACCTTGATTTTTAATCAAATTACACTGGATTTAAAATGGGCAAATCGTTTTTGACAAATATTCATTATTTGAAACTAATATCAGCGGGGTCACTGATACCATTTAAGGATGGAAGGACCCTATCCCATGGAGCAGAGGCAGAGGATTCGCTTCTCGTCCAAAGCGATAACATTTATTTAAATTATGTTGGCTTTCAATTAATTTAAATAAATACGGTGGTCTAATGCAAAGGGGGCACGCGGATTGACTGGGCCAAGGGCCGCTTGATCCATCAGCAAAATATACACTCACAAAAAAATTATTTTATTAAAATTATATATTCATTTTTATTATTAAAAGAATGAATGCCCATATTAGAAAATATTTTACTAAATAATTAATCAATAAATTCTAGTTATTTTATTTGTTAGTAGTGTCACATCATTTAAAGAAATTACCCCGCTAAATCTAATCTAAAAGAGGCTAACAGCTTTATATTAATAAAGCTGTTAGATAGATTTTTAGATTTATTTATTTTTACAAAATAAATTAAAAATACTTTATCATTTATAATATGTTAGGTTTTCTCTCTCTCTTTTAACGTTGAGGTTTCTCTTCAAAAAATCTATCTTTTTTTATCTGGCGAGTTAAATATTAAAATAACGTATTTTGCCTAGATTTTCACTATTTCAATAAACGATTATTGTTTCTATTTTATGGAAATATATCGATCAAAATATGAATGGAATAAATTTTATTTTAAATAATTTATTTATAATAATTTTAAAATATTATGTTATCAAAATTCAATTAATAAAATTTTGATTATCACTTTTTTTTTTCTAAAGAATAAAAGAAAGGTCTCCTCTAAATAATTTTTGATTTTATTTTTTGTATTTGTTTTGATTATAGTTTGTTATTATGTAAATTGTATTTGTGTTTGGTTGGACCTAGCCACCGAGAACTTGCGCCTTTAAACAGTTTGTAAATATATTTATTTATTTATTTAATGTCCTTAATGTTTTGTTTTATTTCGGTATTTTGGATTTCACGTTTGTCAAACATAATTGCAATGATGGTGAAATGGGTCAGGAAAGGAATGATATTTGGCTTGAAATATGAATGCTTTTTTAATTAGATGTGAGCACGTCAGCACTCATTTCGCTTGTTAAAACTTGCATACTCTCTTGTTATATTAATTATATTTTTCAGTATAATTGTGTATATTATTAATAAAATACGAAAGCCCTGTCCCTTAGTGCAGAGTTAGAGGTCTGACCTCACGTACCAAAGGTCAGCGGGTCGCTTCCCGTCCTGAGCAACATAATTTTATTTATATTATATTGGCTACTAATTAATATAAATAAATAAGGACGGAGTCTAAATATCTTTAGATGCCGAAAAAGACTTTAAAAAAATAATATTAATAAAAAATAAAATAAAATACGAACCATTAGTATTAATTAATTAACGTTTAATGGTCCTGTGAAAGGGCATAATACGACCCCGAAACGCCGGCAATTAAAAAATTAAATAATTTGTATTATTTAATTTCATCCGTCGTTTCTGAGATTGAATCAAACAGCTTCAGCATCATATGTAAATTGTCTAGCCAAAATAATAGACAGGGGTGACTAAAGCGCGGCTAGCGAGCCACGTGCGGCTTTTATGTAAATAAAATGCATGTATGAAATATAAAACTGACCAAAGTAATAATTATTTTATTTCATTTCTTGTTACGAAGTTATTCTAAAAAAACTTATTAAAGTTAAAAGTTCCAAAGTAATTGCATGATGGCTGATCAGAGGAGGGGGGACCTGTGAGCGAACTTTAAAAAATTGAACTGTTTTTTCACCTTCTTATTGTTTGTTTTGTTATCAAAGATTAATAAATGACTCTTTCAAATATTCCTTGCTGAAATTAGGCTTGGTCTTTCATATCAGATTATTTATTTTTATTCACTCTATTTGTAAATTAATTTAATGTGGTCTCATGTGTATTGATTAAACAGAATGAATTATTGTACATATCAATTTCTCCTTGATATTCAGAGCCATTATTAGTGAGAGGGGAGATGATGAATTTAAACGCCCCCCCCCCTCACTCGTTACGCTCTATTTCCCAGGTCCAGGGTGCTTGACTTTGATAAGACCTGTGGATATAAAACATTCGTTTTGCATCCCAACGTCGAACCCTTGAGTCTCTCTCTGTGTGTAATTTTTTTTATGACGCATTTTCTCAATTCGACAGATTTGAACAAAAAAAAAAATTTGTTTTTAGAATTCTTTAAATCTGAAAGAGATTTTCAAAAAATTATGGTGGAAACTACAAATTTCGCGTTTTTGGAAAAACAATATGATTAGTCCAGTTAGGAAAAATTTCGACATCGCATTTTTCTATGATTACATGATTTTCTCTATTTACTATTTATTACATTTATATTAAAGTAAGAGAAAGTTAAAAAGGGATTCCGAGATTTGCATCCCTGGCATTTAAGGAGTAAAAAAACCAGCCACTTAAATCAAAATCGTCCAAGAATTAAAGTGAGTTCCAAAAAATTTTGGAACGCATAACGATCAGTACAATTCAAAGATTAAGTAAGGAATAATTGATTTATGAAATTTAATCAAAACCGTTAGGGTGAATTTTGAGAAAACCTAAACAAACTCTTTGGCTGATTTAATTCAAAACCTTCGTGTTGCATACGAAATGGGTGCCTAGCTTAAAAATCAAATTTGATCCTTGAATGTTTTTTGAGAAACTTTGACACAGACAGACATACCATTTTTTTAGACTTAAAGAACCACAAAACGTTTAAATCTTGACATAGATGTTGTGATCGCAATACTTTCTCTATACTAAATATTACATATATAAGTAAGAAATTTAAACTAAATAAAACAAAGCCTTTAGATGCCAAAAGCCGAACGGAGACGTTATTCCTTCATCCTCACTCACTTAGAGTTGTAATTATGCCTATAAGTGAGTGAGGATGGATTTGCTGCAAAAAACTTCCTTCTCCAAACTCCAACAGCATCTGGCTATTAAGCAAAGAAAGTACGTAAAAATAAGCTAGCCAAGCTTCCAGAAGAGGTTTTTTTTGTCTAATTTAATTGTGAATTCTTAAATACCAGAAAAGGAATTAAAAATGGGATTCTTTTTCAAGATTTAAATAATAATAAATTAATAGAATAAAAAAATCACATTCTCTAGAAAATGAGATTTTTTTTTTTTAAATAAAAAAAATTGAAGCAATCTACGACAAATGATCAACACAGAGCAATGCAATGGAGCACAAAATTTTCAATTAACACCAAATCACGTTTCAGAGTTAGAGAGAGAGAGGAGGGTGTGCTGTCCGATATTGGGAACATCCACAACGAGAGAGATAGAGAGCCTGAGGGTAAATAAAACATCCTTTAGTCGATTACTCTACTCAAATCCAAAGAGAGAGAGAGAGAGAGAGAGAGAGATGAAAAGAAAAAAAGCAAAGCGAAAAAGTCAATGAGAAAAATCCCCTTTGAGTTTCATTTCAAAATGATTGAGTTATATTTCTGCATTTAATGATCTGATGTGACCAACATTTAGGAGGCACCTCCATATTTGACATGCGCTGGCATATCAATGTACTCTGTACTAATGAGATTAAAACATTTTCTTAAGTTTCAATTCAAAATTTATGTCACTCTCTCAAAAGTATCCTTTTTTTGGACAATTTTTTCTCCTAGATTTAGAAAAAATTTTTAAATTCGAAGGATTTTTTAGACTTTCAAAACTCGTTACTTTATCAAATAAATTTGTTACTTTCTCTTACATATATACTATGCGTATCGAAAATAAATAAATTCTCCCTAGATTTAGAGCATTTCATCTTCCCCCATTTGACCTACATGTCAGGCCAAATGTAATTTTCACCATCCCTTATACAAAACATGTACCTCACTATAATGCCACTACTACTGATTCTTCATCCATTTTAGCTCTAAGTCTATTTTCAAAGACCCTAAATCTATAGTCTAGTATACCCAAACAAGGTTCTCCTTTGCCTTTACGTTCTTTGATAAATCTCTTTAAGACAACAGTGGATAATAAGAGGTCTTCCCTGCTTAAATTCTCCTGCAGGGCTGGCGCCTCAGGCGGCAGATTTGCCTTATTAATTAAATAATTTAAATAAATAAATTAAAACTATTATAAATAATCGAACATACCTATTAATAATTTCTTTTATTTTACTGGTTTGAACAGTCTCTAATAGAAATTTAAATTTATTAAAATTGAATTTTAAAAATATAATTCAATTTACTTCTTTAATTTTTATAAACATTTACAAAAATAAATATTTTTATTGATTTAATATGCTATTGAACTTATTATAAAAAACATGAAAGGAGTGGGGCAAAATGTCTGTCTAGCCCCATTTCTGTTTTCCTGTTTAGTTCTGTTATTTTTAGTTACAAATGAACCTAAATACCTAAATTATCTTAGCCTATCGAAAAGGTTTAGTTAATCCCACTCGATTTCTTTCCGATATCAATGAATAATGAATATATTTGATTTATATCTTGTTTACTATTTTTTCTTTAATCAGAAACAAATACAAAAATAATCATAAATAAATTCCCGGTCTTTTTTTTATAGATATAATTAATTTTATTCTAGAATAGATGAATACATGGATGACTGGGCTGCCATTAAGTTGTTAATAGAATTATATATCCAGTGAGTGATTACGAATAAAGGCTGCCTTGCTTGAATGTCGACCAAATGAACATGAAATTATCTTAAAGGGAGAGAGAGAGAGAGAGAGAAATGACGTCATCGACTACGTATTTAGACATCGAGGAATAAATCAAATTTTATCAAAAATCGTATAATTATTATTTACTGTATAAACGCCATTTAACATTTGAATTGTTTGAGGGCAACATCTAATATCGACAGTACTCCGCCCCCGCGCCACCCTTCCGTCTCTCATTCCCTACGGGGAAAGGTTCTCGATTATTAATTTATATTTTCCGCTCAAGCCCTTTCCTCTTCTTTCAGGGGCAACCATAATCATACGCCATCTAAATGAAAAGTTTTTCTTAACTATTTATTTTTAATAAATTAGATATGAAATGCAAATGGGCGTTTCCTACTAAAAATTGTTTAAATTGAGAAAATAAATAAAAGTCTCTTAAATCTATAATATTAATTGATTCATTATAATTGGAGAAAATTTCCCCACACAATATTTAAAAAAAAAAAAATAGTAATTTTTCAACTGTGTGCGAGTTTGTAGGCAAGATTCTATTTGAATGCAGTGACGTAGCGTGGGTATATGCACCCAGGGGCAAACTTATATTTGGCCCCTCTTCTCTATTAGTATTTCGATCAATTTGGATTTTAAAAGAAATGAAGAATAGCTTTCGTGTCACTGGGCTGATAAAAATTAATAAAAAGTAATTTTTACAAAAATACTTTTTATAATGTTTATAGGAATTTTATAATTATTATAATTAATTAAACGATTTATATTTTATTTAAAAAAAAAAATAAAAAATTTATAAAATAATTATGTTTCAATGAAATACAATTTCTTGCGCCCCCGAGTATTTTGAACCTCAGAAACTAGCCCCCTCCACCATAGGCTACGCCAATGATTGAACGGTTTGTCGTAGTGAAATGAAATTTTATAATACAAGTTTTGTATCAAAGGGAACATCAATTTTGACAGAGAATTTCATCTGAAACTTAAAGATGAAATATTAAAAAACTTCTTAACTTTTAGCGAAGCTTCATGATCTAAAGGTAGTTCGTTTCAGGTCCTAAGGTAAAATTTATTTAAATTATATTGAATATCAATTAATTTAAATATAGTTAGCCCTGCCCCTTAGAGCAAAGGTAGGGCTTTCACTTCATGTATCAAAGGTCACCAGTTCGCTCCGAGACAAAAATTTGTTTATATTATATTAGATATTAATTAATATAAATAAATAAAGACCTAGTCTAAATGGTCTCAGATGTCGAAAAAGACTTAAAAAAAAAAAAAACTAATTTTTTAAATCTTTTTGGCATCTAAGACCATTTAGACTAGGTCTTTATTTATTTATATTAATTAATATCTAATATAATATAAACAAATTTTTGTCGCTGGAACGGGAAGCAATCTACTAATCTTTGCTTCTATCGTTATAAGTCCTTATGGCCTTAGATGCTGAAAAGACAAAAAAAATATTGACAATGTTAACAATTATAGCCTCGTTGGGGGCTATTAACTAATTATGAAGCCCCAAAGGGCAAAAGATATAAACTTTTTTATTGAAATTAGTTTTTGTAGTTTTTTTTTTTTTTTTTAAAGTCTTTTCTGTATTTTTACTTTCTCGAATACGTAGTTTCCCTTTTGTAATCGTCCGTAATTCGATTTCAAAATTTTCATTGTTCTTGACCTTTTGAATCTCGTGTGTCCGAAAATACTATTTTTCGAATTATGTGTGTATATATGTGTCTGTCTGTCTGTTTGTTAACATAACAACTCGAGCACGCTTTAATGTTGATCAACCAAATTTTATCCCCCCCCTCATCCCGTGGCCGAGAGGTAAAAGATACTGACAATGTCACTATTGATTTTTTAAAACCAAGGTGTGTGGGTTCGAACCCAAGGCAGTCCGATGAAAATTAATTTAAATCATTTGGATTACATATATCGTAAAAATATATTCTGTATCTTTTAAAAGTCTATATGGGCTCAGATGTCTAAAAGTATTTTTAAAAAATTTTATATACGTGTATTAGAGAAAAATCATAGATCTCTATCAACTTTTAGTGTATTTCCGGTAACCGGATGTGATACTTTACCTGAAGCGTTTTTGTAAAAATCATGATAATTTACCTATATATGTTTATATGAGAAAGTCTAGGCGAGTCCACTTCGCATTTTTTTGCTTACCAAACTGTTCTAAAATTGAAGGCCTTTAATCTGCTTGAAATATTTTTACCAACGGCCGATAAATAGTCAAATTTTTAATAGATATAAAATTAAATACCGATTTTCTTAATTCTTGAAAAAGATTTTTTATTATAGTTTTTCTCTCTCTCTCTCTCTTGAATATTAATTTTCTAAATTTAAATAACGCCCATTGCCTTTACTTCTTTACATCTTGTAATGCAGTTTTTATTAAATCAAAAATCCCCTTCTTCGTTTTAGTAAAATTGATTAAATATACCCAAAGCTTAAGGAACATGCATCTTGACCTCTTTAATATTTAAATATATTTCTTGTACGAAGATTGCCTTTTATATTTCGGGATTGCGCTAAACTAGTGCTGCTGACGTTTCTATCGTAAAGTTTGACATGGTTTATGGTATACAGAACCAATTGACAAACGTGCGTCTTGAAATCATCTCGGCTAAAAATGGAATTAAATCGTGAACATTTTCGAGTGATTATTTTTTACAACTTT
>JAAAKE020028804.1:0-10041 GCA_010014785.2 Anisolabis maritima | reverse complement strand
ATATAATTAAAATTATTTTAAAAATATAAATATCAAACACGCAGCAAATATTTTAAAAAATCTAGGGACCTGATGATGCCATTTATAGCCAGATTATTCTGTCTTTACTCACTTTTATATCGAGATTTTAATTGTACTTGACGTTTTGGACATCCATGAGGTCGAATAGATGATTTTTCGAATTATGTCTGTATGTTCGTTAACATGATAATTCAAGCACGCTTTAATGTAGATAACCAAAATTTTACTTACTTGCATTATCACCATATATTACCTGAAACGTTTTTCAAAAATTCAATGATAGATTATATCATATCAATATCAGAGACCATGGTTATAATTTGGTCCACTTGCCATAACCAGAATGAGAAATTCGAGAGGGTCTCACTCCCGATTTAGTATTCTTATTATTTTATATATTTATATTTTTATTTTCATTTACCTTTATTCTCTATCTTTGCAATGCTATACATTTCTCACTATTCCTATCCCTCCCTCAAATACGCATAGAAATATTCTGCAAGAAGATGACTACTAATAAGTAAATAAATAATATATCTACTTTGTTTCACTCTTCCTCCTGCAATAAATATTTCTTATTATACTCTATTTAATATAACTTGAGCATTGATTGCAACTCCAAATTAAATATGTTTTAAAACACTGGTATTGGACTAGTAAAATTTGATTTTTTTGTTTTTCAACTTTTCAGGAAAAAGAGGTTAATTCTGAAATATTTTTTTTTAAAGAGGAATTTCTATTAATTTTTATCAACAACAAAAATTTTCAATTTTGTTTTTATCCAACTCGCTAATGATAGTTAATATTACAAAAATATTAAATAGAGAGGACAGGAGATCGACTCCCATCACCTGCCCGACGCCCACGGCTTACGTTAAACATATAATTATCTAAATTATTCTTCAATTTTTATATATTAGTATGGAAGAGCGAAGGAGCCAGAGCATCATGGCCAGCATTCATAACTAGATTCTCTTCACCCAATTCCCTCTCATAAATTTGCCCCGACATTTCCTTTGCTTCGTTTCTATTATAATCAATTTCATTGTAATTAGTTTGGACATTTTGTACGTCGCCATTGTACTCTGATAAGAAATTGTCTTGAATTCGGTTGACACTTATTGTTTTCTGGGTCTATTTGATCCGGGTGAAGAAAGATTTTCTGCTGTCTCATTTACCTAATTGTTTTCTATATTTATCTTTATTTGATGATTAATTAACTTTTATAAAATTTATTTTGTTCTTTCATTTGAAATTGTAAGGATTATATGAGAAATTTACAAATTGGCTTTTTTTTCCCTCTTATTCCATTCTCAAAAATTACGCTTAATAAAAAATGTATACTCTTTTGTTAAGTCTAAATGTTTTTTTTTTTTTTCTTTTTTTTTTTTAAGATTATAAAATATTTAAATTAAAAATGGAAAAAATTTATCTTATGGATAAAAATAAATTATTTTTTTTTAAAATTTTTTACAGATATTCTTAACAGATATTGTCATTCGTAAGAAACAATCAAACAAAATTTGAATGTTCAAGAATTATTGGATTGTAACGCATAAAATATCTTCTATTTAAAAAGATGACAAAATATAAAAGCAATGGATGCACATAAAATATTTTATTTAATTTCGCATTAATAATATTTTATTGTCCACGCTTTTATTTATTTACTTTTTTCTTAAATATATAGTAATTTTATGCAAATGTTATTTTCCTCTTTTTAAATAAAAGCATTTTTAGATCTATTTTATTATTTTTGTTTCCAACATAAGTATAAATTAAATTAAATTATATATAATTTCGCTAAATGAAGTACCTCTCCTCTCTCGATTTTTGCATTATAATAGGTGACATCAGGTTTAAAAAATTGCCAACAAGATGATCTCCAGACCGACAAAGCAAGTTAAATAAAAGCGGTAAAAAAATAAATAAAAAAATAAATAGTAAGAATATACAAATTTAATTTATCCACTCTCTTTTTCACTTTTATTTTTTTTTTTTTTTGAGGAATCACTAACTAGAGAATTTTTGTTTTAATGTGAGTTTAAACTTGAATTAAGGATTAAAAAAAAAAATTTATTGAAGGGACCCCGCATTTAATTTTGCTCCAGCCCCCGCAAATCGTATGGACGACCGCCAAATAACACTCTATTATAAAATCTAAAAAATGCATTTAATTTCATAATAAGTTTTTATATTTTTTTTATTTTATATAACCATAAATGAAAAACATTTATCCAAAATTTCTATGGAAACAATGCTTTAATTTATTACTTAACCAGAATGAATTGGGCTTTTGATACGTTTCTAAAATATTTATTCATTAATTGAATCAACTCCAAATAATAATTGCAAAGGGCGTAGTTATTGTTTTCATCATCCAACTATTGTTGCCAACCAAAATGGATAAATTCTCCCCCCCCCCCCCACCCCCCACCTCGAGTTTCAATTATCTTTAAAATATAGGTTACCATCTCATTTCGTCAATTCAATAAATTTTACCATTAAAAAAAAATTTGTTTAATTTTTTAAAAATTTATTTATATCAATATTTTTGTTTATATTTCATTTATATATATATTTGATATTTATTTTGTTACAATAACGAAGTGATAGAACAAATTAGAATGTTTTTTTTTTCCTTCTTCAGAATAATAATCGGGATAAAATATTTTTGGCACGTATTATAATTCTGAAGATTTTTATTTTTTTATTAATAAATAATTAAAATTATGAAATTTTTAGGTGTTTTGTTCTATCGTCAAATAATTAAAATTAAAAATAAAAATGGTGTAGTCAAGTTTAGCTACTACCACAAGGCTTTTTCGAGGGACATTCAAACGACAGACAAGTGAACCATCCATCAATAAGATATCACTATCCGTCTCACAAGTAATTGGACAAACTCATTTTCATAAAATTCTCTATTAAAATGAAACAAATGACGTTTTATTCATTTACTCTTGGTATGAATAGTATATTTGTTCGTATATTTAATATTTTAATATAAAGAATATCTTTGAGGCTTCATATTTTATTTTATCCACATCCGCTGGTTTCCTTCACTTAGGTTCAGTATTTGGTACTATTTTGAATATTTTTTCTATTGGAATTATTAAATAATTGATGCAAATGTTAAGATGAATTTTATTTTTTTCAACCCTTTTCAGAGGGATGTCGTTATAATTATATATTATTAGTTGGATTTAGAATTAAAAATAGTATAACCATACCAATTTCTTGTCTCTTAGATATAATTAAGATAAAAATTCATAACAATAACACATTAACAAGCACGTGCCGCGCCAACGCGGTGAGGTTAGATTCAACTTTTATCGATCAGTTCTCCACACTTTGACTTTAATTTTAAAGATTTGAAATATGACACGTTTAATTTCAGGCCACCGAGAGTTGAATTCTTTATTTAATAATTATTTGGATGTTTTTTTAAGTCAGATGCCTGCCCCCCCCCCCCCCCTCCTTTTCTAATATTTTATTCTTGTCAACATGCTGGTTTATTTTATTTTACTTTTTACAATTACAATAAAGCTAGAGAACTCCAATCTTTCACAACAATATATAAATTCAAGAACCTTATCGTTATTCATAACATAACATTATATTACTTAGAGTATATAAAGGATAAGAATAGAGAGAGAGAGAGAGTCAAGATGGGGTGGATTGCCGATGAGATGGAGGGAGCAATTTTATTAAATCGATCGGCTTCATTTTGATCAGTAAATTTAGACCGAATAAGAGGGATGTTTTCGAAGAGCCATTTGAAATGTATTTAATTATGGTATGGTGAAGTGTTGCCTCGTTGGCCGCGTGATCCATGAGTCACGGGTGACTCAGCCTAAGGGTGGCATCCAATGGGGGTGTCATCGTCGTCCAAGTCTAACCCGATTAAGCCCACCATCGAGGGTCGCACACAGGCCACACGTGTTTGTTCAATCATCTTATTAACACGACCCACATGATGCGTGTCGGAGGCTGGCGGATGCTGCTGCTGGACCACCAGCTGAGGGAATAAAAAAAAAATAAAACCGGGTTGACACGCGACATCCATGATGTCGGGTTTCAATTAGGTCTTTTTGACCCAGTCTAGTTAAAATTGTCCATCCCCAACTTTAACTCTTATCAATAAATTTAGTTACACAACAAGCTGAGGCCATGATTTGACCACCTGTTGGGCATAAAAGAAACTCCTCATTAGGATATAGTATATGATATTAAACCTCTGAATAAATTTGGAAGTTTGACCATATAACATTCTTTGTTAGGTCCATTTGTAGCTAATGAATGACTTAACATTAAAACACCTGAGAAGAGGCTTCTTCATTTGTTGAAAATTTCAACTATAAATTTTTAACTTTACCGACCAACCGAAAGTTAGCTATGTAAAATTAATGTAACCGCAAAAATAATCGAAATTGAACTAATTAACAGTTAGGGCTTCAGCCAATTAAAGAATATTTTGCATAATACTCTTTAATTGGCTGAAGCCCTAACTGTTAATAATTTCTCAACGGCCTCTTCAAACAATAGAAATTGAACTAATGCTACCAAAATTTGTTTTCAGGTTCTCTGAGCCCATTTAAGTTCTTTTTGGAATGTATGCTTATGCGTCTGTGTGTCTGTATGCGTTTATATCTTTTTTTCTTCCACGATAATTATTAGGCTGAAATTTTGTACACATTAAATAGACCTAAATGCCAGGAACTGATAAAATATATAACACTTGTATCTAAATTTGTTACAACTTAGTTAAAAAAATTATTTAAGACAGTTGGAGCATTGATGATGATAGTCATTCAAATCAATAATCAAAAACAAAGAATATAATAAATTAAAATTCAATCAAATAATGAATGTGAGATTTAAATATATTAATTAAAATCAATTAAATTATAGACAAAAAAATATTTTTTGACTTAAATAAGGATCTCCCGTATAATAGTACTTGTTAGTAAATGGTTGGCAAGTCCGATTGACTCGCACATCTCATGTGAAAGAATATAACACAAGTCCCTACCAAGGGAGCGTTTTCAACTGTTACAGCCCGATTTAAAAACTCTTTTTTTTCCATCATTAAATAGTTCACTTATTGATAGTAAGAAATAGAGATTTGTAGATGCCCGTTTTGTATTTAATCCATCCAAGTTGCCAAAATATAATACGAAATATGCATAAAAATCGAGTTACTTTTTTTTTTTTTTAATTAATCAAAAATTTATTTTAAAAATAAAAATGTCTTATAATCAAAGAAAAAGAGAATTTTAAGAATTATTAAAAAAAAAATTTAATAAAATATAATCTATAATTAATAATTGACTTTTTCCATGTCCCTTGGAACATAGGTAGATGTCTCGCTTCACTGGTTCGCTTTCCGTCCTAAGCGATAAAATATATTCAAATTGTATTGGCTTAATTTAAATAAATATGGAGTGAGTCTAAATGACCTCAGATATACTGAAAAATTCTTTTAAAAAAAAAATTACCACTCTTCTCACCAAAACTCTCTCTTGATTGGTTGCTATATTTTTCCGGAAATAACGACGACTTTTGAAACCTGTTTGGATTTAAAAAAATTAAATAACATATGGAATATTTAATATCAACATTAAGAAATAAAATATGTAGAAGAATAAAAGGCTTCTACATGGTTTGGATTGATTTCAATTCATGGAAGGGTTTCCCGACCGACAGCCACTTGAGCTTTGAGGCCTTTGTGCCTGAAATGAGAAATTATTTTTTCCCTATTATTTAAACATTAACAGTATATATTCTATAATTATGAAATAATATATTTTTATAATCCTCTAGAGAATTTTTTTTTTACTCGAAGAAATTAAATATGATAATTAAAATTTTTTTTAGTATTTTAATAATTTGAAAATTAATATTTAATATATATATATATATATTTTATAATAAATTTTAATAAAAAAAAAAAAAAAAACATTTTCATTTATAATTAATAAATATGATATTAATTTTTAAAAGATATTTTCTTCAAGTCACTTTAAAACATCTGTATATTTTTTTTCATAAGATATATTTTATTATTTTCTTTTAGTTTTTTGTGAGTAACTCGGCTACTATCAAACGTGCTTTAAAATTATTTTTTAATAATAGATAATACTTGACATGTACCCTTACCTATAGATTATTGTTATAACAATTTTTAATTGAAGGCATTATAAAAAAGTCTCAAGGTAATGGACAAACGATCTAAAACCCCTTCTTTGATTAATAATATATATATATACAGGTTTGTTAACTGTAAGTGAAATTCTACTTAAAATTTACTTTGCTGAAATTAAAATAAATCTGTTGAGTTAGTTTATTAACTTTAATTTTACGCCAAATGCCGTAATAAGATATATTTAAACATTTTTTTTATTTCATCTTTTCCGGGATCTAAGACCATATTTATTTAAATTAATTTGTAGCCGATATAATTTAAATAAATTTATAGCAAGACCTCTAAATCTGTTCCAAGGGACAGGGGAAGTAAATTCTTATAGATTTTTTTTTTTTTTTTTTTTTTTAATTCAAATCTTAAAATTTTTCTTTTCTATTTAATTATAGGACAAATGTATTTTTATTATTTAAAAAAAAAAATTTTAGAGGATAGGGATATTTAAATTTAAAATCATGTTAAATTAGTAAAAAAAAAAAAAAAAAGTTGAATAATTTTTAATGCAAACTGAATTACTTGAATCAAAAACAAAACATCCCGGCAATGACATGTAATCAAAATATAAAATTGAACTAATTAAATATAAAACCATATAAAATATGAAATGTTCAATGCGCAGGCTTTCAGAGTCAATTTGCAGTTCAGGGCTGGGAACTCGGAACTCAACACTAAAAATTATTCATTTTTTCCCACTATTATTATTTTTTTTTTATAGTTTAATTTTTTAGAACTCAATTGGAGAGTTGTAATTTATAAATCCATCATCCATTTCTTATTTCCAATCTCATCTTATTCTTCTCCATTCCACAGAATTGAATGTGGGCCACGCAAAGTTTTCAATCATGAAGCACACGTAAGGCTTTTTCTTTTATTTATTGACAAACTCCCCCCCCCCCCCCCATCTCTCTCTCATCCACTTCTCCAATTGGAATTGCAAACTGTTTTTGTTTAATCCCAACTAATTGGCATCTGGGGAATCGGAAATTGAGTTATTTATTGATGGCATATTCTCCCTAAGTACAATTTAAGTACAAAAACACGAGGTGGAGACACGCGACCTCCACTGATTGGGATGTTCCCGTGTTTTGAGCCATTGATTTGTGATAATTAACCTCGCCCCCGCAACCATACCAATACTACTACTATCCCCCCCCCCCCTATACAACCACCCTGAGGAGCTACAAACTACCTTAATTTGAGCCCATTTCGTTTTATTTTTGTTTTTAAAAATTACTGGTTTAACTCCAATTGGATCCATTTAAAGAGTGATTTGTTGATTGTTTCATTTATTTCTTACCATTTCATTTGATTACCTACGTTTTATAAATATATATACGTCACGAGAATCCTAAACCTATTTCAATAAAAATAATACCTTATAATTAAGGAAATATCTTTTAGTTTTTACAATCATTCATTCATTTTTTCATCTATATATATTCCTAAATGAAAAATACTTTTCTTAAAATTTTATTCAGGGAAGTGCCATTGAATTTTTTTACAAATGAGCTTTTGAACTAGGTATGCATGTCCTGTCTTAATCCGCTTGGCTCTTAATCTCTATTAATTAATATATATACACACATATACTAAATTACAAAAATTAATTATTTTTCCTTGTTATATATATTCCATTGAGGCAATCCAAACGAACGAATATATGCACCCCATTAGGTTTCTTCTACCCACCTATCCAGAACCCCCGTTTATTTACCCGAGGTGCTCTTGTGCACAGACTTTAAATCCGTGTCATAGTAAAATTTTTGTCTTAATCAATTCCAATCCCGCTTAGTAGATAGCAGTGCAAATATAAGGTCTCTTTTTACGGAGATTTATTTATTATTTATTACCAAGGACTACATTTGGCGTCTCGATTCAATAAAGTAAAGGAATGTATTTGACATCAGGTTAAATAATTCAATAATTTCTAATTTTGTTATCATATTTTATACTCATTAATATTAATTTCAAAATTCATATCTATTAACCTAACAAGTGGCTTTCAGGCTTGTGTAGTTGGGAGCTGGTCCTATTTATCCGACCCATTATTATTTAACAATACATTGTTGACAACACGACGATTATTGGAGGCGAAGATGGCTGGCTTTTAATCCCCGAAACATAGGACATAGGTTGGGCCGACAATAAGTCGTTTTATAGATTTCCTCATATCTATTAAATTATATATATATATCCGAGACTTTCTTTGCTCAATTTCATGTATATATATCAACGAATAACAAGTAGAAGTTAAATGTACGAAATGTGATTTGCTATAAAAAATTACGTAATCATATCTTATATTATTCAGTATAACCTTGATGTTATATATCGAAATCAATTAATTTAACCTGACGTCAAATACATTGCTTCATTTTCTTTATTATTACGTAATTATTACATATCTTTCAATACGGAATGACAAATAGAGTTCAATTATTTTGTTTATTGGATATAATGGGAAATGTATAAATATACAACTTTATATTCTTTTTCAATTTATTTTATTTTTTTTTTTTCAAATACATTATATCTTCAAAAAAAAAAAAAAATTATTTTTCCAGTTATTTACATAGATTCCCTGGCATAAAAGAAAGAGGAAAAAAAATACATATGAACTTTAAATATTATTTTTATTTTTTGTAAACAAAAATATCGTGTTGGTATATTTATTTAATCGATCCTACAAAAGCACCGCAAATACAGCGAGCCAACAATTCATTGGAGCCACTCGAAAAAGTACCATTTTCCCAATCAACGATAATAACGTTCGATTATAACGAAGATAAATCAATTAATCACAAGCATACATTAATTTAATTAAAATCAATTTAGCAGTTTTTTTCTATGTTTAATTGTTTACGTATTAAAAACTTAATCTTTTAATATTTAATAATCCATTGTATAAAAAGTCAATTGTCTTAATATACAATTGGAAATGGAAGTATGGTAGGGAGATAAATTATTTTCGGGTTTATTTGATATAAATGGGGATTTTCAGAGAGAAATGTGATTTATTTCTCTTCTTGTCAACGTTTCAACACGAGTTGTCTTTATCAAATCTCTACACCAGGGTTTCTCAAACTTTTTAAATTCACGGCGCGCTTTGAACTCTCAAATTT
Organism: Anisolabis maritima; assembly: GCA_010014785.2. Classification (NCBI taxonomy): domain Eukaryota; kingdom Metazoa; phylum Arthropoda; class Insecta; order Dermaptera; family Anisolabididae; genus Anisolabis; species Anisolabis maritima. The sequence goes on along the minus strand of JAAAKE020028804.1, from coordinate 693 downwards.
TTTACAGCGTTCCTAAATTATTAGGGCTTTTAGTCAAATATCCTATTGATTTAAAATTCAATAACATTTTTAGCCAAACCTTCAATTTTCTAAAATAATAATCTAAAATTTTAAATGGGAGATATAGTGAAAGATAATTAATATATTATATTCAAATAAAACACCATTTTATTTATATATAGATCATATAATGTACATATCTCTTACTTGAAACATCAAATATATGTATATATCTTATGGTCAAAAGACAAACTCTGAGCGAGAAATCATTCAATCAGAGGACTGAGGATGGCTCTTGAATAAAAGAACCAGCGAAACGTCTGCGGAAGATTAAAACTCCATTCAGAGTCTTTCTTTTTGGCTGACCCTGTCTTCATTTCTCCATTGAAATAATAAATTTGTTAGAAAATTTAGCGACGCCATTGTTAGCGGGGCAACACGGCCCCACGGCAGGAACCTCTGCTCTAGACAAAAACATGATATATATGTAGGAATGATAATTTCTTATAAAAGACCAACTGGATCAAGACACAATAATCACTAATATACTATCCCCCTCATAAGTAATTAGACAACCTATATCTTTTTTTTCTCGACTTAATGGATAATTAAGAGAGCTATTGGGTTGTTCGGAAAGTCATTTCGTTTTTTTTGGGGAACATGAAAGACAGTTTTCGTATAATTTAATAAAAT
>JAAAKE020028782.1:0-10041 GCA_010014785.2 Anisolabis maritima | reverse complement strand
TTCTATTAATTGGTAGCCAATATAATAGAAATAAATTTTTGTCGCTCAGGACGGGAAGCGAGCCACTGACCTTTGGTTTATAAGGCGAAACCTCTATCTCTGCCCCAAGGGACAGGGCTTAATCAATAATTAGAATTATAAAAAAATTAAATTAAATTAATTAAATTGGCAATTAAATCTCGCTTATTATAAAATAATAGGAATTAAATATATTTATATTTTGTTACCATGGCAACGAGTTGTACTATCTTATCTATGGGATTCTTAAAATCCTAAATTGCAGGCCCTCACACTATTTTGAGGTTGAAAATTATTAATACATCTTAAAAATTATCTAATTTATTATATGTACAGTCAATTTTATCAAAATCGTTGTAATTGTTTCAATATTTTAAAGCCCCTTACTAATAGTAGAGGAAAGTAAAAATATATTTTCAAATAAATCGATAAAAGAAGAGGATTTGTCTTCACTTTGAAGGAATTTAGAAGAGAGAGAGAGAAAGAGAGAAAAAAAATTACAACTACTATATATTGGTTAAAGAAAGGAGAAAGAAATAAAGAAAGACTAAAGTAAATCGTTTAAGCTTTTAATAACGAGAGAGACTCTCTCTTGCTTTGTTGTTCTCTTCGAGAGAGAGAGAGAGAGAGAAGGACAACTACGATGACACGATGAAAAAATAAAAAACCTAGAGCTTGGGTTAAGTGTGTGTGTGTGTTTGTGTGGCTGGGGGTAAAGGAAATCCCTTCTTATCTTGACCACAAAAAAAAAAAATAGAAAAAATTATCAAATGATGATAGAAAAAGAGAGAGAGATAGAAAAAAAAACATCATCTCTCTCGTTAAAATATTATTAATTCTCACTGTAAATGGGTTAGAGAGAGAGAGAAACAAAAATAACATCTGGTTGGCATTTAATAACTCATTTAGTTACAAAGAGAGAGAGTTCATTAAGAAAGAAGAAAAAGAAAAAAAGAGTTGAGAGAGTGGGGGTGTTGTAATTAACTCTCTCTCTCTCTCTCTCTCTCTCTCCTGTTGAATGTCTTCTTTTGAATTTCCCCGTCTCTATCTATCAATCTGATTATTATAGAGATCAAAAATAAAATTTGCAAAAAGTGTCAGGCTAGAGTGTAGAGTGCATTTTTCTTAATTTTCCCGCAATTAATTATTAAGTAATACTTTTTTATAACACCGAGATAACAATTGATTTGAAATACAAATCCGTCAATCTTATAATAGAATTCTATAGAAAAAAAATGCACTTATAATAATTGACTTTCAAAGTGCTAATAAAACTTTCATCTGACTTCAATAATATTCAATATGAAATGTTAAAAATCCCATCTGCTAAACAACTTTCTCTTACCTAAAAGATAAGTGATGTGTTAGCACACCAGATTTTTTTGCATCTGGCCTAGGTCGGGGCGCTGCTCTTCGTACTTCGGATGATGGAGAGTGCGTTTACGCTGGTTGTTTTTTTTTTTTTTTTCAAATAAGGACAAATGCATGTCTTATTATTTCAATGATCATAAAAATTGAACATTATGATCGGCCGGCAAGAGAGAGAGAGAGAGAGTGGAGCAAGTCCATATTCAATCCTTCCCGGGAGAACTTAACATACATGGTGACTTAACATGACTTAGGTCTGCCGGTTCTTTGGGAACACTACACGTGCAAACTTGATGGAAAATTTTAACTTTATTTCTTTTTACCTGAAATAAATTTTGCTTTCTTAAATTTCCAAATTTGACTCTCTCTCTCTCTCTCTCTCTGCGTTCATGGCAATTGAGTCACAAAACTAATTTAATCAATATCGTTAGTTTAAAGAGAAAAACATAAAAACGTACAAGAATAATGTTGACTCGGAGAGGGGGGAGTAATGGTTAATTCATTTCAAAGTTCATCTAATAAACAATTAATTTATTAATGAATTTTAATCAAAATCGTTAGAGCGAATTTTGAGAAAATCGAAAAAAAAAAAAACTAAAAAAGTAAAGTACTAGTGCTCTCTAGTCGATTTTATTGAATGCGACTCACACACACACACATATTGCGAGATAAAAATTTTTAGTCTCAAAACGTGTATTTCCTTTCGCAATACTTTCTCAATATATAATATTTCATAGCTATATCGGTAAGAGAAAGTAAAAAAATTTTAGTCTATATTTATAAATTTTAACTTTAAGAGATGTAAAAGGACTTTATTTAAGAAAAGCTAGATCCCCAGGCGGCGCAACTAGTTAATAAAAAATATTACATTAATAATACAAAAATAAAATCAATATTTGTCTCAAGAGGGGGAAAGGAAAAGAAAATCCATTGGACAAAAGTCTTCTTATTTGTGATAGAAGGAGAAGAAGAAGAAGTGAGTGGATTAAAGAGTGATATATCATCATGTAGGCTATACAATAACAAAGATGACCTCCTCTTTTATGTCATCGAGTACATCATCAGTCAATGAGATCAAAAGGAGAGAGAGAACAAAACAAAACAAAACAAATACAAACACTTGAAAGGGACAACGGAGTGAGTGTCTAGTCAAATTCAAACTTAAAAAGAATTTCTCTTTCTACTACTTGTTGATTGTGACAAAAAAAAATATTGTTTAATTATTATTATTATTATTATTATTAAAATGATACCATCTGAGGGGAGATAACTACAACTACCCAGAAGAGAGGGAAAGTATTTTTTTTTAATCTTCACTCTTTTGTATATTCTTTATAAGAAGCCCACCTTCGGCGGGACGGGACTTTACTCTCTCAACCACCTGTCTCTTCTGTGGAAACATTTTTTTCATTTTCAATTATTTTTACATGCCATTCCCTTCCCGCTCCCACCCCTAGTGATACTAATTCTGATACTATTGTTTTTCTAGTGATTGTAAATTATGTGCAGTTATATAAGTTTGGTTTAAATGGTTCCAGAGTTATGTTAGATACATACATACAGACACACACACACACACACATATATATATATATATATATATATATATACCAGTGGTATATTCATTTTTATATATATAAATGAAGGGTCTTTGGTTCGCTTCCCGTCCTGGACGATATATTCAATTAAAAATATGCTGGAAAAATATTAAACTTGAATAAATTGTCATTATCAATTAAAATTGAGATTAAAAATAAATTTAAATCTTAAAATAAAATGGGACATCATTTTAACGTACCTAAGTTCATTTTAGAATAAAGAAAAAATAGCCAACGAAGTTGCAACACTCTCCATATAACAATAAGCATATCCTCTGGAATTATAAAATGAAGAGCAAATCGAGAGGCCTTTTTTACCGCCTCTTATGGACTAATTCACTTCATCTGTAGTGGACTTTTAGAATTTACAAATATTGGTAGCTGTTGTTATAATAATCTCTCCAGCAATGGATTTTTTTTTTTTTTTGATTTATTTAAAGTCATTTTTGGCTATTTTGACTTTTTTTTTTTAAGTCTTTTTCAGCATTTATTTTATATTTAGACTCCGTTCTTTTTTATTTATATCAATTGGTAGCCAAAATAATATAAATAAAATATTTTGACTTTTAAATATACATAAATTTAATGAGAAAAATGTGTATCAATGACGTCAGCATTCTTGTTTTTCGGAGGATACCTCTCCGAGGCTCAGCAGTACTCGCCCTTGCTTATTGACAATTATGGCTGCTGCTACTCTTCTCTCCGGCCACGCCCATCGACAAAAAAAAAATATAAATATATTAAAATATAAAATATATCGGCAAAAATTAAATATTAATAAAATTTTTGAAATAATAAGCAAAATATAATAATGTCTTATTATTGACAAGAATAGAAACAAATGATAAATATAAATTAAATAAATTTAGGCCCTGTCCCTTGATGTAGAGTTAAAGCTCTAGCTTCACGTATCGGTCACTGGTTCGTTTCCCGTTCTAAGGGACAAAAATTTATTTAAAATATATTGGTATAAATTGGTATAAATAAAGGTATTGACCTTGTCAATATTGATAACTTTAAAAGCCAAGGGTTGTGGGTTCGGATCCCAGGTAGTCCGATGAAAATTTATTTAAATCAATTGGTATAAATTTGATTCAGATGACAAAAAGACTAAAAAAAAATAAATTTATTGGGATTAGAGGCTGGTGAAGAGCCTAGCGCACGGGGATTTCAAATAGGAGACCCAGTTTTGAGACTAAATAGGGAAATTTTTGTCATTCCTGCATAATTTGTATCGCAATTAAAATAAATGTGTGTGCATTTAACTCTAAATGCCTCACATGCCGAAAGGATTTTTATAAAATAAATAATTTTTTTTACTGTAACTGGATGGGAAAGCTATTTGATTGGCAAAAAATACAAAATTGTAATTTAAAAAAATAAATTTCAACAAGCCTTTAGAAAGAGAGACAAATTTTCGAAATTTCAGATAAAAAGAGACAAAGTTAAAATTTTCCACCAGGCTTTTGCGTGTAGTTGTACCCTACAAAGCATGGATATTTAAATTTACACTTGTAGCGAGTTTATTAAATTCTCCTGCTCTCTGGATCAGAAATTTTATAAAAGGACTTGCCCCACTCTCTCTCTCTTTTGATATAGTCACGGCCGGCCGTAATGTTCATTTTATAAATTTTTAGAAATAAAATTCAAAAAGACGGGCATTTTGAAAAAAACCAGCCTCCCTAAAAGCCGAAAACACCCTCTCACTGACCGAGAAACAGAATTTTTTGAGATATATACTTTTATTGTCTTTACAAAAAGGCAACCACGCTGGCTACAGATTTTTTCTAGTATGTATACAAATCTCCAAAAATCTATTAAGTCATATAATTGGAGTTATTATGTTATTATTACCTCTGAAAAAGAAGAGCTTTTGCAGTCATTACAATTACAATTTTGTAATTTTTCCCACAATTGCCTTTCCATCCAGTTACATAATAATCAAGAGAAACATTTTCTTAATTTTTTCACCCTCAGACTGAATATCTCGGTTATCCGGAATTCCAGGAAAGTGTAACGATATTAATTCAATAAATAATTACCTTAGCCTTCAAAGAATTTAAATTTGTAGATGCTTAACTCTTTTATTCCCATTAGAAGAGAGCAAGATGAAACAAATAGCTCGTTGATATTTATTTATTTCCTATAGGTCTATTTTTTTTTTCTTGAAACGAGTTGCTAAGTTCCCACCTGAGCTTCCAAGGCGTTCGTTGTTCAAATAGAAGAAGAGAGAGAGAATGGACGGTTAATTAATGGCGTAACGTGCAATTTTTCACTCGAGAGTGACAAAAGCACATCCCTTGGAGCCAAGCAAAGCCTTTTGTCCAAAAAATACGATGCGATGGGACGTAGATCGATAAAAACACCAGCCAGCCAGCCTCTCTCTTCAATTTCATTTTCTTTTATAAAATAAAATTATATGACGGAGTCTAGAAAGGATAAACATGTAGTGGCGTATCAATTTTCTAAGTCATCGAATTATCGTAAAATTTAATTCTGTAATTCCTTCTCGCTTCCTATAGCTAAATTTTATAGGAATTTTTTGGCATTCCCATTCCCTCTAAAAAAAAAATGCACAGGACATCACAATAATATTCAAATATTTTCAATTAAAAGACATTAGCCGTGGCTCGGAGGTTAGAGGTATTGACTTTGTCACTAGTGATAATTTTCAAAGCCAAGAGGTGTGGATTTCGAATCCCAGGCATTCTGATGAAAATTCATTTAAACTAATTGGTATAAATAAATATGTCTGGATAATCTAAATCGAAATAAATATTTACATATATCTCAAGATGGTGAAAAAGATTAAAAAAAAAAAATATTAAATATAAAAATTAATACAGCCATCTTCTTCTTCTTTCTTTGTCTTATCCCTGGATTTATGATTTTTGTTGTTTTTTTTTGACATGACCGAGAGAGAGAAAAAGAGAGAAGAACAATCCGGCCCGTCCCCTTCGATTGAATCTTAATGAGAATAATTAAGAATAAATAATCTTGTATTTAAGTTGGCTGAGGATTTTATAATTAGATAATGCATAATTGGAATCTCGATGAGCAGAAAGATGCCTGGATAAATATATATATATATTGTTGTCGAAGTTTTGAGCGTATTCCATGTATATCCTCAGGGTTTACTAGCAAATTTTCATAAGAATACAGATGTTAGGTGTTTTTTAATTACATCATGTTTGTACATATTTACATTCAATTAAATTTTCACTCTCAAATCAATTGTTGTAAATCAAGATCAATCTTGAGGAAGGGCTCGAAAATTTAATTGTTTCCCAATTGGGCTAATGCTGGGCAGATTAATTGTGTAAGGGCTGGTAGAAAAGAAAAAAACCAGCCGTCTCTTGTTGCTTCTCATGTCCACTCTACATCGCTTTATTCGGCCTACTTGATGCTGGCTGAAATATTTGCCGAATAAAGTGATATAGAGTGGACATGAGAAGCGACAAGAGACGGCTGGTTTTTTTCTTTTCTACCAGCCCTTACACAATTAATCTACCCAGCATTAGCCCATTTGGAAAACAATTAAATTTTCGAGCCCTTCCTCAAGATTGATCTTGATTTACAACAATTGATTTGAGAACGAAATTTAATTGTTTTCTTAAATAAATACTTTTTAATTACATTGATCCACACCTCCCCTAGGAAATACACTCTAGGTAAACACTATTATGACAGCTCAGCTAATATTTTTTATTTGAATGCCAAAAAAAAAAAAGAAAGAAAATACGTAATTATAAAAATATGTTAATTTTTAACACTTAATTTATTTGAACTTAGGAAAAACATTTAGTCAAGAGAGAGGGTGTGTTAATTAACATTTTAACCCCATTGGATAATCATAGACTTAAAAAAAAAAAATAAAAAATAAAAAAACAAAATGAAATTAAATTTGCATTCCAAGTTAAAACTTGATTATCCTCTCTCTCTTTTACGTACTGTACTTATTTTTCTTTAAGAGAGTTTTCGTTTATACTCTAGAGCCAGCCTATGTATAGAGAGAGAGAGAGAGAGTACAGTATATTTGCATATTTCTCTTTCTTTTTTTTCCCTTTAAAATGACATAATATATAAAGATTTTATTTAAATAAACTTGTTTCAAATTAGCTCTCCCTCTCTTTCTCTCTCAATTTTTTGAACTACTTAAGTTATTGTATTTATTAAATAAAAATGTAAATAGAGAATAGAAAATTTTATTATGCATTTATTACGAATTATGTAATTAAAAGTTGAAATTAAACTTTAAACCAGGAGGGGGTCAAACCTCCCAAATTTTAAACGCTAAATTATTTGATATTCTTTATGTTTTAAACTAGAGCAGGGGGCGGGAGACCGCGGCGGGCTTCCGCCCCTAACCTTCCTCTTCTGTAGAAACTTGTTTGTCTACCTTTCTTCATCTCAGCAACAATGAAAACACTAATCTCTATTGTTTTCAATTATTTTTACATGCCCCCCTTCCCAATCCCAAGAATCTTACCCTATAAATATTTTTTCCAGATTATCAGTCATATGTGTACAAAGTTTGGTTGAAATTACTCCAGGCGTTCCAGAGTTATGCGGGATCTTACATACATACATAATATCCTTGTTTTGTAGATTGCAACTCTTCGCTTTATCAGAAGAGCATACAATACACGGCCGTCGAACCTCGAAAGGGAATTTTTTTGACAAAGAAAAAAAACGGCAACCCAGAAGATTAGAAATATTATAAAAAATTTGTTTTTTTTTCGTCTAATTCGAAGGCCATTTAGACATATTATTTAAATTAAAAATTAGAGTTAGAATGAAAAAAATATACATAGGTAAGAGAAAGTAAAAATTTTTCTTAATATGTCTTGTAAGTTTTTTATTTTTGTTAGGGGGGGGGCGGATCTATCCTCCCTCCTCGTATTTACCCCACAAATATATACACACATAAAGACATAATTCCATAAAGCACTTAAATAGACTCAGGGGATCTGATAACAATGATTAGCATCAACTGATCGGCAAAGTTAAAAAATGAGAGTTTTACTCCCTGACAAGGTGTAGGGTTCCCCTCTAAATCGAGATAGATAAATGAACGATATTTCTTATCTATAGAAGCAATAATGTTGTTGTTGTTGTGCCTGAGTCATAGAATATAAATCTTTTTTTGATATTTTTTTTTTTTAGTTTTGCCTGTGTAGAGTAGTTGGGTGGAGGCGGGGGGATTATACTGGTAAGGGAGTCTCTCTCTCTCTCTCTCTCTCTCCCTTTCCAGAGTAGAGATTAATCTTCCTCCTTCTCTCTTCCAAGTCGAATGTCTGATGATGAGATCAAAGAGATTCATTATTAGTGGTGGGTGCATCATATTGCTTGCCTGCCAGCTATCAAAATGAGTAATCAAAGCTAAGGATAGAAGAGAGAGTGAGAGAGGGCAATGTTCACCTTTTAAAATATTCACCTTTCTTTCTTTATAAAATAACACACGAGAAAAAGAATATAAATAATTAAAAATTCCAAACTAATTATTACGTAGAATTTTTTTTTATTTATTTATTTATTATACCCAGAGCCAATAATAACCAGTGCACTGCAATACAAGTATAATATATATTTACATACAATAAATATAATAAAAATGATTTAAAAAAAAAGTAAAAAATCGGGTGTGACCAAACACACATCACACAATATTCTCTTATTTAAGATAAGAGGAGTGCTGTCACATCGGATTTTTTATGACGGGCCCTTTAATGTACAGCCAATTTAATTGCTTTCGTTAGAGTAGTTTAAGATAAAATCACAAAAATCTAAAAGAGGGGATACATTTCAGTTCATACATTTCAAAGATCATCTAATAAATAATTGATTTATGAATTTTAATCAAAATCAAACTTTACGTTTTTAGATTAAATAAACCATTCAAACGAATTTTATTAAATTGCCTGTACATATAATAAATAAACAAGACTATTTCCGGCAACCGGAACCGCCACTTTACGTGAAACATTTTTCTAAAATCGTAATAACTCAACATTACATGAGATATTTGAGGACAAAAGCCTCCAATTAGACTGATCAAATGAATTTGACATTCTTTTTCCAGGGGGTTTCAGTTGTTACTTCACACACACATACATAAATAAAGAATCGTGAATATGATGGCTATTTTATTCAAATGGAATTTTATTTATTTAAAAAGTACGGGTATTATTATTATTATTATTTATATTCGTAATTTGTTGAAATATTCATTATTATTATTATTTTTTTTTTATTTTTATTAGATACGTATTCTAAAGGGTATAAAAGAGAGTATAAATATAGGGATACAAACACATACATATCCAAGAGAGAGGATATTTAGCGCTTATAGTCAGCCCACCAGTGGGTAATTAAAATTCATCGGGTGTTTATAATTGGCCTAAAACCTCTCTCTCTCTCTCTCTCTCTCTTTCTCATGGAGGAGAGAGAGAGGGGTGGGGGGGTCACTCTTTATTCTATCTAACCTATATACGTATTCCCTCTCTCTCTCTCTCTCTATGTATTTCCCTTGGGATTGAAACATCTGTTAGTCGTCCACTTTTCTCTCTCTCTCTTTCACCCTTCAACACAAACAATTCTATTCACTTTTTAATTTTTTAATTTTTTTTTAACCCATCCTGAAAATTAGTCACGTTTTAACAATATAATAGAAATAATATTTTAATTAAATTTAGATGTTTTAGAAGAAGAATTTACGTAGCTATTTGAATAATAATAATAGATTGAGAATTAAAAAAAAAACAAAAGGGACATAGAGGACGTGTATTTTTATTAGCCGATCACCCGAAGGTAAGGTTAAAAAATTGAAATTAAAATATAAAAATATGTTGTCAAGTGCTTTGTCTACCACTTGTTTTTGGTGGTGATTTCTTTCGTTCACGATAATTTTTTTTTTTTTATTGAGAATCAGTAACCTAGCCAGCCGTACTATATAATTTTAAAAAATCAGAATACAATATAAAAAATAAATAAAATAAAATATATAAAATAGAACAAAAAGAAAAGAAAATAGGCAACGAAGTTGCAACACTTTCCC
>JAAAKE020028781.1:0-27492 GCA_010014785.2 Anisolabis maritima | reverse complement strand
TTTTCAAAACTTTCTAAATATAATTAGTGCCCTACGAGAAAAAGCTACAAAAAGGGCTTTTTACCAGAAGCATAACATACGAATAGATAGCATGGGCATATAGCACAAAAAGGCAAAGAAAAGGAAGCCATATGTAAGCCATTTTTTGCCACTATTTTGCAAAATTAAATAAGTAGACATACAAGGCGTATAAGAAAATTGCCATGATACATTTTTATGACAGACAATGAATGAATGAATGAAATTTTAAGTGTATTTTTTTTAAGTTATTAATAAAATATGTTGTTTTGTATAAATATAAGTACTTAGGTTCAAGCGGAAAAAAAGTACCTAGGCTGTATTCTGTATTTTGTAATAAATTGTGTTCAATAAAACATTGTCTTCTTTTAATTCATGCTTAAAGTTATTAGCCTGTTATTGTTATCAAAAGTTACAGGTCCTGATATCACAATAAGTGACGTCTATTGTATCTACTTTATAGGAAAAGATGTCATGTTTTGCAGAAATTAGTTGGGGTTGGGCTGCTGGAAACCCAAATGCCACCTGACTAATGGATTTTTCGATCAATTGCTACAGAGCGGACAATGCTTGATAGCATGGAGCAATTGTTCGAAAAATCCATGGGGTCCATTAAGTCAATGGGGAGGCCTAACTTCAAGCAACCAAACATGAAGGAATATACATCCCATGTTGAAGAATTTGTTTTCTTTTGTAATATAATTTTAATAAGAAATTAAAAGCTCGAAGGTCCTGGGATCTTAATCTTTTACAAATTAAATATATAAAATAAAATAACAAATTGATTGAATATCGGTAACTTTTAAATTATGAAGAACTTTCCTGAAACACCCATTACTTAAAGACGCATAACTAATTCTTTCACTTTGTTCGTTTATTTATTTACTCCGGTCCAAAGTATCAATAAAAGCTTTAATTCTATTCAAGCTTATTCACAGCCTCGTGTTTATGAGTAAGAATTCATATGCCCACGAGTACAAAAAGGCAAAGAAAAGGGAGCCTTATGAAAGATATTTTTTGCCACAACTATTTCGCAAAATTAAATAAGTAGACATTTGTGACATCGTTACCTAATTTTAATATATTAACAATATAAAGAAGTGAAATTTATGGCTCTGAGTGGTCGAAGAAAGGGTTTAAAAGTATTCAAGAAAATAAACAAAAAGTTGAGTGGATAAAAGAATAAATAGTCAAGTTATACCCAAAAATAACCAAATTTTATAGCAGTTGTTTATAAATAAATAACTAAGAATAAATCAAATCAAAGTAAAATATTTTTTGTTTTCTAGATATCAATTCATTTTTGCAGTTTTTTTTTTTATTTTCTCGTATACATGTATGTAGAATAGAGAACGAATTGTAATCGCCCAAAAATTCGATCTCGGGATTTTGATTGTTCTTGACATTTTGAACCTCCCTGAGCCGAAAATTCCATTTTTCGAATTATGTCTGTGCATGTGTTCGTTAACACGATAACCCGAGCCCGCTTTAATGTAAATAAACCAAATTTTACATACGTGGATCATAGAAAAATCATAAATCTCTAACAACTTTTGGGCTATTTCCCGCAACGGGAAGTGGCACTTTACCTGAAGCGTTTTTCTAAAAGTCGTGATAACTCAAATATTATTGACGGATACGAGTCAAATAAAGACGGATATAATTTCGATGTTATATTTAGCAAAACTACTTTCCCTAGATATGTGTATACGAGAAAGGGGAATCCTGATTTATTGATAAACTAAAATTCTTCGGTTTCAATAATTAATTTAAAAGAGCAAAAACAATATAGTTTTGGTCTCAAAAGAAATTGGACTACCGATATCTTTTGTTTCATCTTAATAGGTAATTAGGAGAGGTATATAAAATTAAATAATCTGGTGTGATAAGAGCACATAACACAACTTCTTCTAATCCGGTTAGGCAAGAGAAAATGTTTTTTTTTTCTTTAGAGTAATATATCAGCACCCAAGTGGCACCACCAATTTTTTTATTCTATATTTTGTCTGAAGGCAATCTTTATAAACGTAAATTTAATTGACAATTAAAATAAATTGCTAAAATATTATGAAATTTGATAATTTTGGTTTCCATGTACTTCTCCTAATTATCCATTAAAATGGAACAAAAGATGGCGTTTGTCCATTGGTTACTAAACAGTAGACAACCTAAATGACCAATTCATGGAATTTCGATTAATTATTGCTCCAGAATTAGAACGGAATCTACATGTGTATCTTCCAATAAGCGAAAGCGAACTAATTTATGTAACCCATAGAATATCAAAACTTATCATTTAAATCCATTAGAATTTTTTTCTTTTTTAATAAAATTTTCAACATTAATGGTCGGCAAATGTTTTTGATAGTTTAATGGTCCTTTAATAACTATATCATTTGCAAATTTTTTATATTATTAATAATTTCAAAAAGTTAAATAACAATTCTCTCTCTGTCTCTCTAAGGTTACTTTATAAAATTTTAAATATATCTTCTTTTATAAAAACTGGTGAAAAAAAAAAAAACAAAACATTTAACGATATAACAAATTCACAACACGATTTTGATTTCCCCTTCTCCTACTTCTCCTGCTCCGGGATGAAATTCCATTTTTCATAGAATTAAAAAAAAAAAAAACTTTTGAACTAGGCTTTTTTTTTAAAGATTATATAAATATATGATTAAATATTTATAAAATTTAAAAATATTATAATAATATTAATATAGAAAGTCTATGGACACAAAAATAAATTATTTATGGGAAAAAATAACAGAACCATTCCCAAAAAAAAAAAAATAAAACATTGGAGGCCTAAGCAGGAAATCAACCATCGTGAGCTCAATTCCCGGGATGACACTAATTTTTTTTAACAAAAAAAAAAAAAAAAAAAAAACTCGGAGTGTTTAAATTATAAGACGTAAATTAAATTCCCAAATCCGATCTCAAAGTAAAATGCTTCATATTTTAGAGGATGTAGATCAAAAATTTATTGTCTAGGAAGATAAGTTGCAACCAAAGAAAATTAAATAAAAATGTTTTTTTAATTTTTAAATATCAACGTTTCGGACACAAATCGTGTCGATCATCAGGACAATTAAATATAATAGTAGATGATTTTTTGTAATTTATATCTATATTATTCAATTGTAATATAATTTGCTTAATTAGCATGTATTAATATAATTCTCCACTTGCTTGCTTTGGGTATCTCTTCGCTAAAAATTTATTGTTAATTTAATTTTTTAATGGAAATTAAATATGAAATGATCAATGGTGGAAATGATGTTGTGACTTCTTGGACAAGTAAAAAAAAGGTGAGAAATAATATCCCGAGCAAAAATGTATTTTCTTTTTTCTTAATATTTTTTTTTTTTTTGTAAAAATTAAACTGAGCTTCCAAACAAGAGTAATAAATGAATTCAAAAAGATTTAATTAAAAAGATAAAATGGCATTTCTTTTCTATATTGCTCACTCTGAATCGAAGACTTTTTAGTAGAAAGGGAATGAGATAAAAATGCCAACAAAATTGTGACTTTAAAAACAGGCCTCGCTTAAGATTTAAATACGTTAAAAATAATAGCAAGACACTTGCTAGATCTTTTAAAATATACCTTATTTTGCTAAGTAGAACGGAACGAGAGGATATAAAAATCTTATGAAGGGCTTTAATTAAAAACGACTCGAATGAACGAATGAAACAAACAATTCTGAACATGAACGAGTCTTTTTGAAGGAGTTTGTTCACGAGATTTTCTAAATAAATTAGAAATTATATGATTAAAAATTTTAGTCTTATTTATAAGATGAAAATGAAGAAATGGCCCCCGGGAGTTGAGAAATTTAAGTTTAATTAATTCTATAAAAATATCTCTATTATATTAAAAATTATATAAAATATAATATATTATAATTGATGCTGGAATATCAATAAAAACAAAAAAATTAAATTCAACCATTTTTATTCAAGAAAATTTCAAGCAAAGTTTCGTTAGAGTATTTATAACTTACTTCTTCAGGCCTATTTTTTTTTTTACAAAAATATATAGCAAAGAGACAAAATATCAATACAAATGTTATACAATATATACTTTATAACATGGATACTTACTTCTTTTTACTATATATTGTAAAAAAAAGAGGCTAGAGAAAGTTAAGAATTCTATAACGAAATGTTCCCTGAGGATTTTGAACAAAAAGAGCTGATTTGAATTCCTTCGTTTTTAGTGTTAAAAATATTGTTTTATTCAAATATGCAAATAATGCCTCTTTAATTAAGAGAAACAAAAAAGTGTTTAGATCGGAAATAAGAGACGACTTGTACATTTTAATTTTTATAAAAACCAAAACCAAAAGATAAACAACGGTACTCACATATAATCACTAGTAGTTTCTCGATGCCTCTTTAATCGATAGTTCGAGTTGTCGTCTCTATTTTAGTCGCACCTAGAATTAAAAAAAGTATTTAGGATGTTTTTTAAGTAAAAAAAAGCAACCGCAATTGGTCGGCCATCAACTCACTAAATTAGCGACTTCTCTTGTAATTCTAACTTTCCATCAAAATCAATATCATTCTCTCTTCCTCGTTCTCTCTCATTCGCTCTTTATTATATTAATACTATCACTAACGAGTTAAAAAAGTAAACATTTAATTAAGAAATTTTTAAAAGTTATGTTCATATTTTAAGTTTACACTTTTTAGCGCATGTTCCCTCCATTAGAAAGAATGTGCTTTGCGCTTTGACTGGGTGTCCGTCATAACCAGAATTAGTTCCAGACCGATTGACCTAATTTTTCGTTTATACCTCAATCAAAGCCTATTTTCTAAAGAGATAGTGCCGCATAAATACGAAAATTAAATATTTCCGTTATTTCTATAAATGTACAGTTAAAACTCGCCAATTTCTCAAATTTTATGTTCCTTTGATAATTTCTCTTTTATAAAGTGATTTCTTTTATTTTCATTCACTTATTTAAAAAAACAAAAAAAAAAAAATAGACAAGTATTGTATAAGTATAGTTGAATGAATGACAGTTGGAGATTTGACCAAAGCAGGTTGTCGGGAGGGCCGGGTTCGTTACCCTAGCAGACTTAGCGGAGTTTTTCTCCTACAACTCTGTTGGCCTATATTCATTCGAGTTCACGGAGAAAAGACGACTTCTCTGTGCAAAACACAACCTGAACATTTCGGCCAATGCTTTCTCTCCACCTCTATTTACGATCCTTTTTTTTTTTTTTATTTATTTATTTAAATGTTTAGTAATATCAAAACTATATGTAAGAGAGATTCAAATTTATATTAGTGAAATAATCTCCCTGTAGGCTAGTCGAATCTTTGTATGCCAAAAGAATATTTATGATTATGAATATTGTGTTAAAGGTTGGGGGAAAAAATTTATGTAAAATTTTAAATTGTTATAATGTAAATTAGATAGAACTAGGATATATTTTTCTTACCGATCTCCTCTTTGAAGCCTGACACTTGATAGGAATGGGAGAAAGTTTGGGACTAGAGAGTGCCAGTCTTAGCTCGGGCTGTCGTGGATGACATCCACGCACTCACACTGAGGGAAATATTGTAATAATCAAACTTGATTGTGATGAGCGAGGACAAATTATGGTCTTTTTAATACAATTTTACTAATTATTTATTTATTTATTTATGTTATTTAAAGGCAGAGAAAAAGATTTGAAATGAATCCTATATTTTCTAGAATCCTAAGAGGTTCTCGAATCTCAAATTCTACTTTAGAGGAGAGCTCTTACTTAACTCAAGTTTTTAATTGATTAACATATTTCGTTGTTAGTGAACACTTTTAGTGGATGTCACTGGAGTTAAAACTAATATTTAAGTTTTTACTTTTTTATTTTAGTTAAAGAATCGAAGAATAAAAAAGGAAGATTCGAGTTTTCGAATTTATCAGGATTCGATGGATTTGTCGAATGTCCCATTTTAAGAAAGAAGTTATTTTCCCGATAAGAACTAAATATTGAGAATATTTTACGTAATTAAAATAAATAGTGAGAAGAAATTTACCTAAAAGGGCGGATTATCGGCTTTTTTGAGGAAGAGATGCGAGGGGGACGGTGTTGCCTCCGAAGTGACTCTCTCACTACTAAAGCTCTCTGTTCCTGTCACTGAGCTCCCAGGCAAGTTTTAATGCAAGTCCCAACTTGTTGGGTAAGCAGCTAAAAAAGGAAAAGCAGAGGACTATTATCTTCTAGAAAGAGAGATAAAAATTAAAAAAATAATATATTTCCAAACTGATAAGGAACTATTTTCATTATTAATTCCTAGTGATAAGAAATATTTTTTGATTAATATAAAACGAAACGTAAAGAAGTGAATTTCTATAGCAAATTTAATGGGAGATGGAAAAACTATTCATAATGAAAATAATGAAGAAATAAAAGACAATTTTATAAGAATTGATGGGTCAGATTCGAAAAATAATAAAAATTCTTTCAAAACATTTTCTTTCATTAAAGAGATAATTATAAATCAACAGAAGAGGAAAGAATTTTTATCATTTTTATGTATTTATTTAAATCTCTCGCCAAAATGTATATATATGACGGTTGTTCTTTTTTGATGACTGCTTTAGTTAATTAGAGTTATGGACAGGATTCCCGAATGCAGCCAGGTAAAAAATAATGTTCTTCTTGTTGCCGACGTTTCGTTGGCCTGTCGTGCACTTCTTTCAGACAAATAATCAATATTTACAGGTTATTTCATATTTTGGTATAATTGATATATATTGTTATCAAAATAAATTTACCACAACTGTAAATATTGAATACTTGTTAGCCCTAAGGAAGTACACGACAGGTGTACGAAACGTTGGCAATATAAACAAGTTTGTTTTTATTTTTCACCTGGCTGCATCTGGGAATCCTGTCCATAACTAAAAATATTTATTTGTATTTTTTTATTATTTGTATACGAGTGACATGGGAAAGTGGTTTTTAGAAAAAAAAATGTTTATATTAATATAAGTAAATTTAAAATATAAACAATGAATATGAAACTACATTGGCAAAATACAATCGTGTATCATTAGTAGAAGGAATGCGCCCCATCCATTGAATGCACTCACTAAGCTCGACACTAAGAAAATTCACATTTCGATATTTAAAATAATCCACATTAAATTATCATTATGATGTAAAAAAAAATTAAAAAGCCAAATCGATTAAGTTCAATTGTTATACCGATCTAGCTAATAAGAGATTTACTCTTTATTTTTATTTTTTTAACCTCAGCGAGACGGATTTGTTTATTAAATTATTAAAATAAAAATCAATTTTAAAAGTGTGGAGCAATGGCTAAAGCAAAGGGTGAAGGCAGTCGTTAAGAAAAAAATTTATTTTATATTTTCCAGTGGCCGTTTCGGTCGCAAATTGTGACCTACTTCTAGAACTTGAAAACGAAAAAAATAAACTATGTATTTGCTAATGTTATTATTGTTTTATACATTAGCTAAAATGAAAATTATTTTAATAAGTGCTACACAAAATGTATTAAGAAATATAAAATTCACTTTTATTTTATTTAATATGTCTATCCGGCTAATGTTTCGACCTTCAGTCTAGGTTATCTTCAGAGCCGGTTAGCGAGAAATATGAATGTGAATTTAAATTTCTCACCAGCCCACCTAGACTGAGGGCCGAAACATTAGCCGGATAGACATATTAAATAAAATAAAAGTGAATTTTATTGGCTCTATCATTTCGAATCGTTCTCAAGCCACAAACATCTAATATTATTTTCACGTTTTTCAGGATCCAGCAAGATCGAAACATCGACAAAATGTAAAATTATTTTTTATTCATTGCTTTTCATAAAATTTATTTCGAAATGTAAACTTTGAATTAATATCTATATTGTTTAATAACAAGTGAATGTTAAAATAATATTAAAATTTGTTCCTTTAATGTTATAGAGTACCCAGAGTGTTGATATATAGGTTTGAAAGATATTTATAATAATAATAATAATAATAATAATAATAATAGTGAGAAGAAATTTACCTAAATTGAACTTGTATTTTGGAAGAAATGAGCTTTTTTTGAGGAAGAGAAGCGAAAGGTATCATCTCTCTCCTGTCTCCCCACCACTAAATGAAAAGGCTTTTTACGAGGGAGAGCTCCGAAGTCGAGGCTCCGTCCTGCTCTTGCCAGTGACTCCCTCACTACTGACTTGTGAGGGTTTGTCACCTGAGGATAGAGCCAGGAAAAAAATCAAGTTGATACTTGAACGAAAAACGGAGAAAAAGACTGAAGCGAGCACAATTTCAGGTTATATTATGAAGATATTTTACCGACAAAAAGGGAATTTCTATAATGATTAAGAATGACAAAATATTAATAATTAAAATATTTGAGAGAGAACAGGCAAATATTTGAATTATAGTTTCAACGGGGTTGAAATTTCATATAATAAATTAAAAATTCTTTAAAAGACGAAATTAATAAAAAATATAAATAATTAGTAGTAAATTAATTTTTTTTTATTTACAAAAACAAGAGAGGAATAAAATTTTGTTTTTAAAAGAGAACTCGAATGTGAGAATTATTATATTAAAAACTCAGCAAAAGGTTTGCGAGAGCAAAAATATTTTGCTATTCCCTCCTCAAATCTAATATTAAAAAAGAAGCGTAAAAGAAAAAAAGTTGAGAAATGACCTGAGATTTTAAAACGAATACCATGTTCTTTCTTTTGACTTACTACTTAGTTGAAGAAAAAAAAACGCCTCGGACCGCATATAAAATTTACTAATACACTAAAACAATACTAGGAGATAAATAAAACAATTCAATTGAGTGCGGGGTTTGTTACTGGAAAGTAGGCAGACCAATTAACTAGGACCACGCATGCGCACTTCTTTCATCTCTCTTAACATCTGCCCATTTATAATTCGCTCTGATAATCGAGGGCAATGTATCGAAAATCACATTATTATTTCAAGCAACCAAATGTGAGCTAATTTTTGGAACCATTGTTTTGTTTAAGAACTATTGTTGGAATTAGTTTATTTTATGTGCAGGCTGAAACAAAGGAAGTCAAAAATTGGACACCTCTGTAATAGTCGATTGAAGAAGTTCCTAGATCTTTTTATCATGTAGTCCTTTTTTTTTTTATTATTATATTGTTAAAGGGAGAATAACAAAACATTTCTCCTCTTGCACATCTTTTTTGTTGCCTACCTAAAACGAACGCATGCATCCCATCCTAAATAAATAAATAAATATAAGTAACACAAGCTTGAAAGCTTATCAAGAATAAATTGACTTGTCATCTCGAATTTTGTAACGCATAAAGTTCTTTTATAATTAAATAAGTTGTTAAAAATCGGACGAGACGAAATGTGCAACTTTCTCTTAACTAAGGTAGGGAAAGCTGAATGATGTGCTGTCACACCAGATTTTGCGTCGGGCCTCCTAGGTAGCCTTTCTCTAATTCATCTCTTAAAAGAAGAGTAGTTAGTCCCGCTATCTACTGGGGCTACAACAACATGATCTAAGTTATTCCTGGAGTTTACCCGAACGGGCCCCAAACAATTTTCAAAGATCATCTAATATATAATTGTTGTATGAATTTTAATTTGTTATAGCGAAAATCAAAAAAAAAAAAAAAAAAAACTAAAAAAAGTACATCAGCAAAGTAATAGTACCCGTTGACCGATTTTATTGAAAAGCTTTGAGATGCATGTGACGTACCTAATGTTTTATTTTGAATATAAAATTTCAGCCTCGTATGTTTTTTATTTTTGAGAAATCTTGTTTTCACACACACACAAAAGAGAGAGACAGAGAGAGAAAATCATTTTAGATTAGATTCAGGAGACCTCAAAACGTGTATTTCCCTTGCAATCTCGGCATCAATTTCATATATAGGTAAGAGAAAGTATAAAAAAGAGAAAATTTATAAAACACACATGTATTTATAATAAGCACTCATGGCCTTAAATATTTAGACAAAATTAATTGATTGATTTCCTTTAATTAATCAACGTCCTGAAATGTTTCTGAATCATTTTTCACTTCATTTATTCAGGACAATCTATTATTTATTTCAAGATGGCAAGTGAACGCTGTCCTTGAGTTCATTTGGTCGACTTTTTCTAAATGCATTCTGCATTTGTTATTTTTTTAACTCGGTGTGGGTATCCATTCCACCAAATATGCTCTCTCTCTCTCTCTGATCAATGCGAGCGATAATCCCCCCTGCGTGTGAGTGTGTTTTTGTTGATAACCACCAACCGGACAAAACGGACGCAAAATGAACAGTTGAAATATTTCAATTGTATCAATAGGTTTATGAACGAGAGAAATAAAAAAATAATAAATTTGAATAATTCAGGTGATGTTGGGCTGACCTCAAATTCTGACCTCATTTTACAGAAAGTATATTAATTCTTTAAATATTATATTCAAATTTTTACTTTGTTTTATATTCTAATTAATCCAAAAAAAAAAATTCATTCAAGGATTCACAGTTTAGTAAAGGAGGAAGGAATATCTTTTTAATGGGTATAGAAATAAATAAAAAAATATTTTGAATATTATACTTAAATTATCACGGGAACCTTAAGTGAAAGAGAGAAACATTCCTAAGAAAATCTGAACTCAGGGAGAATTTTACTTGTTTTTTCTTTATATAAATTGAGTGATCCATTCTGCAACGAAACGTTGGCTATAGGAAGGCTCCTCAAGTAAAGTAACAATTCTGACCTCCGATTCAGGAGATAAATGGTATGATCTTTCCATTTTTAAGCAATAAAATGAAAAAGAGCAAAAGAAAATAAAATCAATAAAATTCTTTGTTGCTTGAAACTCGTATTTATGGGAGAATAAATAAGATGAATTTTGCATTTTCTTTAAAAAAAAAATAAATAAATAATAAAATTTCAATTCTTAAAATAAAAAAAAATTTTTTCTATATTCGTAAACATCTATATTTATTATTTATAATATAAAATGGTTATCTTTTTTATTAAAATTAATTTTATGAAGAAAAAATCAAGTGATGCGGCAATTTTGTCCAGCAAGTAAGAAACTCATAATAAAATTGTTCTCAAGTGGCTAATTCAAATTCTACCTTATTAAATAAAATTATTTTTAACTCAAAAAATTCTCAATAAAGAAGCGTAGCAAAATTATCCTTACATTAACAATTTTCTTGGGAGGGTTTTTGATTATGAGCCAAACTCGTATATATAATTATATATATATAAGTATAAGAATAGGTATGAACCTGTATATAGGCCTAGGCCTATATAAGTTTCAGAATATTTTTGAATTATATCACCTATGGTAAGAGAGAGCTTAAAATAACCTAAAGACGCATAATATTGATATAGAGCAGTGTTGAGGAACCCATAGCGTTAGAATAGCAGTACGTATAGAACTTTTAATGAAAATTGTTGCCTCTAAAAAATTTAAGTGTCTAAGGATGTGTGTGTTTGTGATTATAGAGAAAATAATGCGATCACAAAAAAAAAGACGTCGGGACTCTTTATCTAATCTTTTATTTTAATTATATTAATCTATTATTCGCAGATAATTTTCGTAATTTGTAACCCCTGAGAAATTTGCAGAGGGCACAATCACTACTGAAACATTAAACTCAAAAGGGGTGAATAAAATCACTGCACTGCAGGCTGCTGAACTTTAATTTCATTCCCAAATAATAACATTCTAGCCATCAACTATTATTTCAATATTAAGCATTTATATATATGGTATGGACATGTATGTACCCATATAACTATCTATATAAGATTTAAAACTTTAAAAAATTAATTTCTAATTCAAGTAAAATGCTCATTTCTTTTGTATAATATTCTTTAGTTGTATGTAACATATTTTTGTATTTTATCACCTATCATGAGAGAAGTTAATAATTAAGAATTGGGGGTGAGAGCGGACGAAGAAATTTGATGTCGCGACTAAGTACTCTTATAATATTGTAAATATAAATGTGTGCTTGTTGTGTGTTGGCATCGCGGACAATTTCTGTATAAAAGTGATTTTTAACGTCTGAGAGACGTGAAGAATGCATAATGCCGAAACACTATATGGTATAAATGCATTTCAGCCCGCTGCACTTTTATTTCATTATCAAATAAGAACATTTTAAGCTTCAATTGAAGTGAGAGAAAAAAAAAATAGTAAATTTCCAATTGAGTTTAATATCCTGAAGGGCAATCTGGCTCTTTTGCATCTCAATGAATGATACATCAACACTTTGAAGAGTGACTGTTCATAAATGAATGCATATGAGTAAACTTCTGAGGAAGAAGAGTCAACGTGCCTTCGAAATATCTGGCTATTTACAGTCAAGTGGAAATTTATTGTATTTTTTTTCCTACTCCTGCCGAAAATATAGAGGTGACACTTGAATTGAATTATCATCTCGGCATTGCTCACATATCTATTACATTTTAAGCATCAACTAATACCTAAATATTAAGCATTTATTTATATATATATTGAAGCGATATGATAATTTTGTGCCAGGTTTTCTCAAAGGCTCAGGTGATAGATTTTGAAATTATTTTTGTAATTAAATATCCGGAAGGAATAGTCTAGTCAGGGACTTGAGTTTTTGTCCGCTTTTAATTAAATGGACCAATGTGAAGTGAATAAATAGATTGTGATAAGAATGCTCCAACCAAAAAGCGTACTATGTGACCTGATAGAACTATATGAAGAGAGATTATAGGAATGGAATGAGTGGGAAAGAGAGAGAAGATGAGCATTGAAAAGGCTGGTTCAATGAGTCTAAAAATCAGAAAAACATTATCGCCCTGGCGGACAAGAGAGTGAAACTTGAAAGAGAGGAAATCTTCCGGGATAAATTTTTTTTTGTACTCATAGGGATCCCCGAGAAATGATCATCATGATATCCGGACTCCTCAATTCACTTTATTTTTCAACCATCGACCCCTACAAACCATCCCAGTCTATAAACAATTAATAGTGTCGATGATTAATAAAATTTGAAGTAATATTTTTCGGAAAAAGTCGCCAATTTTGTGTTCAAAAGATCGTCCATCCACACGTGGCTTCTTTCGACTTCTCTTCCGTGCTTCCAGCAAAATATTTCCCAGCGGTACACGATAACTTTGCTGGCACTGTAGAATACGGAAGAGGCACATTTCTGCGACAGTAAAATTATTTCGACAAACACAGTCATCGGGAAGCCATCATCTCAGCCAAGAAGCTCTATGACGCCATTTCCTCAGCAAGACAAGTGCATAAAATTTTATATTACTTTTTTTTTTTTTAATAAAAAGAAAAAAATTTTAAATAATAAAATAAATCTTTATTTTTGTAAAAATTAAAAATTAAAATCAGGTAATTGAGTGCAAGAACATTAAAAAGAACAATTAGTAAAAATAGAGAAAATTTATAAAACTCAAATTTTTTTGATTTGGATAATATGTTAAAGTATAATATTAAAACTATTCATCGTAAAATTAATATTAATACTGATAAAATTAAAATATGATACAAGCCGATATAAAGATAGGGATGGTCACATATAAACTATAGAATTTAAATATTAATAAAAAGAAATAAAAAGTTAATTTGGGTATGAAAAAGTATATGAGAAAATATTGTTAAATTAATAAATGAAGTCGAGATAAGTAAATGAGAATTAAAAGAAATTAATATAGAAAAGGAGAGAAAGTTTGAGAAGTAAAAGGTGTATAGAAAGATTGACCAATAATAGAATAAAATCCTGAAATTAAATTTTTAATAGAAATTGTTTTTTTTTTTTTTTCTAATTGTTGTTTTTTGTCAACCATCGTTAGTTAATGATTGAAATTTTTTTTCTAATTTATTTATTTTTTAAATTTATTTATTTATTTATAATTTTTAATATTTATTTAATTTATTAATTATTTATTTGTTTATTTGTCGGGGGTCAGGTTCATTTAACTTATTATCCTAAGACTGTATCGATTATTTTTGAGATATTTCGGCTCATTTTTTTAATTATTTTTTTGTTATTGTTGTCCATGATTATAGAGACTTTCTAGAAGAATAATGTAAATAACATTAAATTATTTATTTCGACTTTTAAAAAAAATTATTATTTTCGGCCCCAATTATTATTTTTTTTTTATTATCAATTAAATTTTTTTTTCTTAACTTAATTTCGGCATTTTTTAAAAATATTTTCTTGAATAAATCCTTCAGTATTCTTCACAAATAAGACATTATTGTTATTTTCCACAAATTTAAAATAAGAAAACCTGAGACAACTCCAACTATCGCTTGAGCAACAACAAAAATAGAATACTTGCTTCGAGTTATTAAACATTTTCGGTCTCACAATTCAAGTGTGTCTTTTCTTTTTCTTCCTTAAATAATTGCCAAAAATCCTCACATCTCTCCTAATCTCTCTTGCAGTGCGCATATCTCGACAAAAATCGGCTCCAAAGAAATCTTTCAGCTATTAAGGAGGCTATACCTGAGTTGAGTACTGAGCATCACACCCCCAAATTTGACTATAGTGCACTACTGGACAACCGATCGTGCACTCAGGTCAGTCCGTTCCGCCACTGGAGATACCATCCATCTCTCTCTCTCTTTTAATAATAAACTTTTTAATGGGAAAAAAAAATATATTTTTACGCCATAATTCAAAGAAAAAAAGAATAGTGTGATTATCTTTGCACCAGTATTATTTTTCACTCTCTTAGCATAAAAGATCGAGTAACAAACATTACCTAGACACTAATCAAGGGGCACTTGAAAAGTGTCTTAATTTCAAAATAAAAAACAATTTTTTTTTTAATCTCACTTTATTTTTCACCATAATCTCCTTCCAATCCACACATCAACGTAAAAACTCTTTTGGATTGCGCTAAAACAAGTCTTTGAGATGGTCTTACGCAGGGGTTTGTCCTCCACAGTGATCAACCGCGTACTTTTTGAAAGGTTTGAAAAAATTCCAGGACCACTGGGCTAAGTGTTTTATTGCCTTGAAAGGAGATTATGAAGAAAAATAATAAAGTGAAATTAAAAAAAAAATTTTTTATTTCGAAATTAAAAGAAACTTTCCAAGTCTCCCTCGTAAGATCAAGCACAAAATTATTATTATTATTATTACAAAACGAAAAATTAAACAGAATATATAAGAAAAGAGCAGAAAACGTGAAATTCCTAATTAATTCTCCACCTATGCAATGGAATAATGATTAAGAAGTTGAAGTGGACTTGATTAAATGAGCTAGAAAATGAATAAGAAAAGTTGAAATCACAATAAATCTGCAAGTTGAAGAGCCTTTTTTTGGGACGTTAAGAAGTACCTCGTCAATGCGTTAATCTTTTCGAGTAGGATATATTATGAACATTCTCAACTTCTTCACAAATTTATTTATTTGATAGACATAGATTATCAGTTTAAAAATAAAAATATTCTTTAAAAAAATAAACCGATGTGATCATCACATGACCAACCGTCATCATTCACCAATTACTACATCAGTCTAAGAAAATTTACCACAAAAATATTTACTATCAAAAAAAATTTGTTGCTATCGAGTTATTTCCAGAATACTGGAAAAGTGAGGTAACAAGGAGAAACAAGTCCCCTCTAAAAATGGAGGGTAACGAGCAATGTATAATCTCTTGTGTGGGGAAATTTTCTGCGAAAAGTGTTTTAAAGTGGAGTTAAAATTTCTACAATTCCGATAATAATAATTATTTTTATAGCAACTTTTGTTGCTTGAAAACATGTTTTCTAAATATTTCTCAAAATTAGCAAATAAAAGTGATAAAATGACATCAGCAAAATGACTTTTTTTAAATTTAATTTTTAATGATCAATAACGTCCTTCAAAAAGCGAGACGGTTTTGAATCACCCGCTTTTTGTTGCTCTGTTGACAACACGTTTTAACTATTATAACTCCGATTTGTTATTATTGAGAGCTTTTTTGTTTATGTTGTTATGGAGCGGTATATTATCGAGAAACGCATTTTAATTTTAAAAAAGTTTTATCAAAAGTTACGCGGCAACAGTCAAACGATTCTTGGCCGAAATGAGAGACCAAGTCAACGGTTCGCAGACTTAAGAAAAATAACTGAAACAGGTTCTACACTCAATATTAAAAACAGTGGGCTTTCCCTTTTCACGATTGAAGGGCGTTGCTCTGTAATGTAACATATACACAAACAGTCAATAAGAACAAATCGGAGTTATAATAAATACAAAAATGACAACAACCGTGTTGTCAACTGAACAATAACAAAATGGTGCGCTTTTTAAATCACTTTAGATATAAAAAGTTCGTTATATTAAGATTAAAATGTCTTAAATATTAAATTTTATAAAAATCTCTTCACCCAAATTTGTTATACACATGTTCACAGAATATCACAAGTACATCATGCTAAAAAGTTAGAATCATCTAAAAAAATTTAACAATTTTGTATGATTTCACAAATTTCCTTAGTATAACTACACATACATTGTTGTTATTGAAAATTACCAATGCATTAATATACGTGTATTTACATCAAGTAGTAAAAACAATTTTTTCTCAAACGACTTTTACTTTCTAATTAAATCGATTGCCATTAGGTTTATTTTATACATCTCTGCGTTAGGCTTGTAGATTGGTCTGATAATCCATTGAATAGCAGTGTAAAATCCTTAAATCAAGAGGCGGCATTCGTCAATTCCCTCTCTCTCTCTCTCTTTTATATATTTCCTAACTTCTATATTTATATTCTATCAATATTCATGTACTTTGATAAATATTTATTTTGTTATTATCGAAAATATTTCAAGAGCCGAGGAGATGTTACAAAAAAAAAAAAAACATTGATATATATATATTCGATATATATTATTCTTTTTTTAAATTTAATTAAAAATAACTAACTCATGGGGACTTAATTAAGGAGAAAATATTAAACAAAAATTTTTATTTAAAAAAAAACTCTCTAGAGTATGTGTTGCGATTATATTTTAGCTCAAGAGCTTGTGCTCGTCATTATCTCAAACCAGTCTTACTCCGTTCAGAGGATCACTGAGTTAAAAACTGTTAACTAAACCAATTTGTAAAGAATTTCATCAAAAACTTAAGAATGCATTTTTAGCAACAATGCACCATTGGTACTCCATGTGAAGTTCAATAACCGATATATCATATTGAATAATTTTTTCATCTTTTCTGACAATAATAATCTATATATGGTTAGATTCAGCATTCAATAGAGAATAATAGTCACTTTGCGTTTGTGTAAATTTACTGGTATTAAAGTTAAGATAAAAGTTCCTATTTAAAATTTTGTTGATTTTTCAGTTCGTTTTTGTAAAAAAATTTATTATATATATATAAACTCTTACTTTTACTTGAATTTACAATTTTTTACTTTTAAAATTTAGTATCTCAGGTTGTATTCAAAATTTTGCATAAAATAGGTAAAAAAAAAAATAAAGACTTAAAGAATATTTTTATTGAAAATAAAATATCTTAATAGATCTTGCATCAATCAGCATATTTTCCATAATATGTAAAACAAGTAAATATAAAATAAAGTACAATAAATTTTCAACTGTATGTAGCGGGAAAGAAAATCGTCTCGCTGACCGCCAATTGGACAATCCTGCCTAGTCAAAAGTAAGCGCGAGTGAGTTCCTTCCTAAGATAAGCCTCGAGGATATTTTTGGTAGGAGTTGGATTTAAACTTAAAATTCTTAAGTTCACTGCCTTAATCCTCTCCTTGAAAAAATTCTCATAATTCTAATATTGTCATCCAAAATATATACTTTATATTTCTAATTCTAGTCAATTCCATTCTTCTATGACCTCCCGTGACTGGAACAACAATGTTCCTGCTACTCTCTTCCCTAAAATGTACAATCTCCAATCTTTCAAATCCAACCTCAACAAGCATCTTGTAAACTCCCCACTCCCCACCTTTACTCTTTCTGGTTGCAAGTGACCATTGGTCATTATGCTTCAATATCCCAAAAAAGTATTGTTCAGAAATGTTTTTTCATTTATACATGTCATCAATCGATATTAATATAAAATTCATTCTCTAATAGTCTTTAATTTTTGCCGATCATTCATTCTTGGGAATTTTCTAAGGACCTAAAAAAACTTTGACATTTTTAGATTGATGTTAATAAAGTGAAACTTTGTATTATATTTATGTGAGTTTCCAAATATAAAATGTCCTTTCCTAATGAGTTATGTATTTTATGTTTCTTTTATAGGCCTTCTCGGCTTCTCGGCTAGGACTGATTTAGCACAAGTTCGTTTTCTGTCAAAATTTACGTGGCTTTTTAGTTCGCTCTGGAGGAATTCTGGAGCAATTAGGAAAATCCATTAGTGAGTTTGTCATTTTGTTGCCTAACTTCCAGCAGTCAAGCACGAACGAATTTATGCAACCACTGGCAAAGTGAAATTGTTACACTTAATTGTTATGCGGAAAGCGTTAGCCTGCTGAATTTTTTTCGGGGTTTTGGTATAAATGAGCTCTAAAAGACGTTGAATTTTTTGGGCTTTTTTCAACTTTCGTTTGATTTTTTCTCTAGTGTGGTGTCTGAAATATTACCGTGCTTCATAATATCGTTAATGTTTTACTTATTTTTTTCTTAAAATAAATCCAGTATTATTTAATTGAAAAACAAACTTTTATTAATTTTTCATACGTTAATTGACGACCCTTATAAAAAAAAAGGAATGAAAATTCAATTTAATTCTATGATTAATTTATATAAATGAAAGATAAATATTTATAAAATATCCTATTATTTAACTCCCTTTTAGAATAAATTCAAATATTTTTTGCGATGTACGTATGTAAATATGAAAGATAAATTTAGATCCCGTTTATGAGTTGGGAAAATTATTCGTTTTTTGTTTTGAATATTTTTATTTGACACTTTTTTAACAGGTCGTAATAAACTATGCATGAAATAACTAAAATTTAATTTCAATTCAAATAAGACGAATTAGATAACGATTTTGGGTTCGTTATAGGCATTAGTGAGATGATGATGAATTCTTGTCAAAGTGCAATGAAAATTCATCCTCCCCCCACCCTTCCTCCTTTGTTTACCATTAAGAGTTAATTTTAATAATTATCACCCATGAATAAACAAGATCTATGTTTCGTTTCGTCAAAAGAGATCGAGAGAACGAAAAGAAATAAAGTGACGTGGCCACCGCCTCAATGAATATCGTCGCTGTGGACGCGGGAAGAGCAAATTCGTTTGAGTAATTTTCATAATAATCATTTAGATATAAACAACTTTAGAAGAAATGACATCTGACGGACGAATTTTGGAATAACGTCAGTAAATTTCATTTCTTTTAGACCAAAAGTTAAAATTTATGTCTCATACAAAAATATGAAATTTCAACCGAATTTGCTCTACGTTTATCCAGTGACAGATAGCTGGACATCATGCTAACAACAGTTGATTTGTGGTACAAAAAGGAACAAGCATTTCGTGCTCATTTGTAAAAATCTTTAAAAATTACAATACCTCTCTTTCTCTAGTGACGGTGATTAAAAAAGGCAAATATAATTTAAATGCAGTAAAACTTCTATATATTTAGACGTACGTTATTTCGAGGTTTCCGGTATTAAACCTTTAGATTTCATTGTATATAAAAATTAAATTTGGGTACTTTCTTTATACGAATCTACAATGAACCAATTACACCAATATTTTTTTTTTTTTTTTTGAATACTGTAGGTCTAATTTGAATGAAATATCAAAAGACAATAGGCACTGGTAGCTTTCTCTAAAAGACAGGCGCCACATCTTATATTAAATGATGTAAAAACTCGATTTAAGCCGATACTGCTCCTAACATACCGAGGAATTTATTCCGGTAACACAGTAATAAAATAATAAGAAAAAGTGAGTAGAAAAATAAAATATAGCTTAAGGTTTGTTGTTAAGATCGATTCAAAATAAGAATGAAAAGGGTTCAAAAGGTTCAGGTCCCACTAAATGTAGTAGAAGAATGTTTGTTATTTAACTTACACCTGGCTTTACGATCTTAAAAAAAATTCAGGAGATGTGTGGGAAAAACTCAAAAAAAAAAAAAAACTAAATAGAATTCGGTAAAAGTGAAGAGAAGGGAGAGAGGATTGAAAATGCTTGGGCTTGTTCACTATCAAGAAAAGGATGATAGAAGGACAAAATTTTCAAATGACGGTGGAAGTACATATGTCCAAGGCTAAAAGTCGGATCTTTCTAATTTTTGGATGTAGGAGCCTAATTAAGAATCCAAGTTATCAAACTTGTGGAACCACCAAAATGAAATTGAAAACTTCTTGCAATATCTCCTTAGTAGTTAGTTTTAGAGTCAAAATGATTATTATTAATTTTGTAGGCGAGAAAATTGTAGCATTTGTTTTAATAATTGTTTTTCCCTAAATCCAATAGATGGCGAGTTGTTTTTCTAAATTGTCCGAAATTTTATATATTATTTCATATTTTTTAATATTAATTGTCTGTATTAAGTACTATCAACTTAATTTACAACGTCAATAAAGACATTATGACCAGGGGGGTTATTTGGAAATTTGCACCTCCTGGTTCTCAAGAACATAAAATTATTTTTTAGATACTAAAAAATTCCAAAAATTCTCTTTTTATACAAACAAGAATCCCTTTTGGATATATAGGGGACAGCCACATTGAACATAAGCTAATTACGCCACTGAATGTATATATGTATACAATAGTAGAGCATAATTCGTCTATGCCTGTTTATTTATTGAAATGCAATGATGACCCATTAAATATTGATACGAGTAATATAATATCATTCAAAATCGTTTTCCTTTTGAATTAATTAGACGGAAGTCTTTTAGATTAAGGAGAGAGGAAATTATTTTTATTTATTTTTTTTTAATCATTTTATATATATATATTTTCTGGGTCATATCTGGTGGGACTGCTTCAACGAGTATCTCTAATTTCTGTTAGGAGAAAGCGTTAACTGAAGAGTGCTGCTGAACATGGGAACGCTCTACTCCTTTCCAATTGAGAAAAAATTTATCCCACACAGAAATAAACAAGAAATTTATTACGAGAAATCTTGGGGGATGAAAAGTGGTAATCTTGTGAAGGCCCAGATATTTCTGATATCTAAAGTAAAGATCTGTTATATAATACATTTTTAATATCCTTTTGGTGTTAGTATTTTTTTTTTTTTTTTTTTTTTTTTTTTTTTTTTTATTAGAAAAAAAATTTTGTTTGGCCAAATTTAAACGAATCTCTGCCCTATTCTCCATATTTAGTCCCCTATGATTTTTTCTATGAAATTTTTTTATTTTAATATAAAATTCATATACAATATTATATTTATTTGAAAACAAAAATCCATCCGTTCTCAAAAGATTTCATGCGGATAGATAAAAGTATTTGTAAATAAAATTACTTATTTATTAATTTGATTTGATTAAATATTTAATAAAATATTTTCAAACAATTTCATTTTAAATTAAAATCAAATCAAATTATAAACTTAATTACTATTATGATTTGCTTTCTACCTTTTTTTTTTTGATAATTCAACTTTAGGATCTTGTTTATTTTTTAATCCGTTGATAAACTCATCAAAAACGCCATTATCGTGTCATCTGTAAAAAAAAAAGAGAATATTATTAGTTAGGTGTGGTAATATTTTTTTTTTTTTTTTTTTGTATCATTGTAAGCAGATTTCAAGTTTTCGAATATTAGCACGCATCTGGAATAAAAAAAAGCTACGCGGCGACGTAACGGCAAAGAGAAGAGAGCAAGCGAACTATCAACTAACGGTGATGAGTCAAGGGAAAGAGATGAAGAGATAGAAAGATAAGCAAGTGGGAAGGAGAGAGAGAGAGAGAGAGAGAGGCTCTTCACTTGGCTTGGCTGCTTCCCCTCGGCCTCGCCAGTCCATGAGAGAGAGAGAGAGGGAGAGAAGAGGTCCAGATTGAAGAGAGAGAGAGAGGGAGAAAAGAAAAAATTCTATTTTCTATTCCTAGCGGTTTTGTAAAATTTCTAAACAAAATATAGAGGTATATATTATGACAGACAATGCGTCTAGGATATGAACTCGTCAGCAAAGAAACAGCAAGGAAGAAATGCCACTCTTAGTTGGGGGAACTCGGGGTCACCATCCACGTATTATATTTTATCGGATCTGATGATTTAATTTTATTTTATTTTATTTATTATGTTTCACTCATCTTCTCGTTATTACTTATTATTAACATATTTTTATTCGACGTTTCGGGTGTTACTCACTCCCTTCAGATTCAAGAAAAAAAATTTTATTGTGTTAATGAGAATAAAAATATTTGTTGAGAATTACTGAATCCCGATTATTGCGGGATTCTGGTAGCAACAAAAGGCGCGATAATCAAGTATTCCTGTAAAATATTTTTTTCCATTTTTACTAGTATTTTTTTTTTGTCTTTTTCGGCCTCTGAGACCATTTAGCCTCCGCTCTTATTTATTGATATTAACTGGTAGTCAA
This sequence comes from Anisolabis maritima, assembly GCA_010014785.2. Lineage (NCBI taxonomy): Eukaryota > Metazoa > Arthropoda > Insecta > Dermaptera > Anisolabididae > Anisolabis > Anisolabis maritima. Next base: position 4,957 of record JAAAKE020028781.1, on the reverse strand, counting down.
TATAATATAAATACATTTTTGTGGCTCAGGACGGGAAGCGAACCAGTGACCTTTAGCACTGCACCAAGGGACAGGGAGTACTTTGGTTTTGAATAAAATAAAGAGAGTAATTGAAATTATGGTATTTGATAATTTTGAAACGCTTTGACCATTCCAATAAAATTTGAGGACAAAGAATGAGTTCTTATCACATTGATTTCAGGTTCCTCTTTCTTGGATAAAATAAATATGAATAAATAAGATGGGATAATATTATTTGTTTTAAAATTAATTAAAATAATGATTCCCTCTAATGTAGACAGAAAAAAAAATTAAGAATATGAATGCAAAATTTGGTGTCTTTGGATAAGAATAAATGAAATTAAAATTTTGATCTAAATAAATTTCAAATTAAGAGCAAATTGATCAAAACATAATTATAATTAAACTCAATCAAATATAATTTGGATAAAATTACATTTAACTAAATTAAGCACTATTCGTCTAACAATATATATGACACAATTAATAAATTTGCCAGCTCCGTTATGGTTAATGATCGGGTTTATATTATAGTCAAGTATCGCGGCATTCATGGTACGAAAGTATTAATATTTTGTGAATGACAGCTTGTCAAATAAAAAAGTTTGTTTTTTAGTGATTTGATATTTATTTACAAAACAGAAAACAAATAGGTTTTGAGTTAATGACATTTCATGCAAGAAATAAATGGGAAAATGTTTTTTTTTCTTCCTAAATAAATGTATATTCTGTGTATTTCCTAACTCACTTTTCCAAATTAATTTTAAAAAAAGTGTAAAAATCCCCCCCACACACATATTTTTTTTGACGCCACAGATAAATTTGAGATTTGAATGCCACGAATAGGTGCAACCTTGTTTTGCCGTTAAAGCTCGTTAATAAAAAGAGATAAAAAAATGTTTTATATAGTAATAGAAAAAGGACAAAATTCTGTATCTAAAACTATATGAATCATTATTAACAATTGGATATGACCGTGAAAATTAATAAGTTTTGACTTGAACTCCATTTAATGAAACTTCAGTAATAAGGATGTGGAGTGGAGAAGAGAAGGGCTGACAGTATGCCGACCACTCACAGCAAAAATATTCTAACCACCCAAGGTTGCCAAATTTTCACAAAATACCAGTTGAGTCGCACTGAGGACACTGCCGTTCACTACAGCACTGGCAACGCTGCAGTCATTCGCCCTGCCTAGTACTGCAGTAATTTTTAATAGAGTATAAATAACATAACTCCAATACTAGAAAAGTTGCAGAAATGAAAGTTGGGAGATTTATTCTTTTTTGAATATAGTCATATATAGATTATTACAGCAGTCCCTGTAAGAGAGGATGAAATAAATTAATTGAATGGTCGCAAAAAGTTTTTTTTTTTTTTTTTTTGCTAATGAACTAATAACTCTAAACAGCTAAATGCCACCAACGAAATTGGCACAGTTATTTTCTCTAATGAATGCTGAATCCATCCATATATAGATTATTATAGCAGCCTCCGTCTGAGGGGAGATAAAACAATTTAAGTCTTATTATAAACAAATTTAGAGACTCCACATGCTCTTGGTTAGAACGCCTGCTTGATCCAGGGGAGGGGGGAGGGGGGAGGAATCAAATGACCTGTTTGCCTCTCCCCTAGGTTGATGGCCATGGTCAAATCAGTTCTAATCGAGAACTAGCAGACGGACATGCACGACTTTCACTTATTATGTTCTTTATTAAAAAAATCAATAAAAGCATTCGGATTTTAAACTAAAGACGTTTAAAGCCCAATGAAGAAAAAAAAATACTTTAGTAGAATTTATTTTGAAAAATGTTATTTATAATAAGAAAAGTATATATATAAATTTATTGTAGTAAGTGTAGTACAAATTATTAATTATTTTCTAAGTTTTAAGATAAGAGTAAGACTAATATGTACAAAATCTGATGTGAGTAAATGCATATCACACATCTTTTTCTTACCTACTTAGGTCAGAGAAAATAATGTGAAGTCACACCAGATTTTTTCTTTCCGATAGTATATCAGCACTCAAGATGTAAATACTGCTGCTACCATTTTTTCGTTAGTCAATTTTGAGGAAATCGGAAAAAAACTTAAAAAAAATTTTATCAGTAAACTCGCATAAATATTATTTCTTTTTGGACTAGGATGACTTCAAAACGTATATTTCCGTTGAAATTATTGCGATGCCAAGACTTTACATATTTTATATTAAATTATAAGTAAGAAAAAGGAAAAATTAATTACATCTCCAGAATTTATTATCAAATGACAATGCACTCGTAAACATTGCATTTTTTCCCATTTAGAGCATTTTATTTTTTATGAATATAATGATTCTTAAATACTATTTATTTAAATATTATTTTTTTCTATTGTTGTAGCTATTTTTTCGTAGGTTAGAGTAAGTAAGAGCCATTATTATTGTTGTACTTATTATAAATAAAATTTTATAAAAGTTTTCTCTGCTCTTTTTTTGTTTTTAATTTTTTTTTCTTTAAAGTAGTCAATAAAAATTTATCTAGATTATAATGAGATAATAATTTGTGTATTTACTCATAATTCTATTTATTTAAAAGAGTAAAATATTTAATTTATAGTAAAATAAAAAGAACATAAAAATTTAATGAAAGAATAAAAATTTAATCGGTTTTATTTTTATAAATAAGAAAAAATTTGCATATTAAAAAAGAAAAGATTTAAAATATTTTTTCTTCCCTAAAGACAACTTGTTGACATAAACTTATATTTTTGAATTTATTTTCATTACTTAATATATTATAAATTTACTTCAAAAATTTATTCATCAATCACCGAGAATCGAACTAGATCCTATGATTATTTATACTCTATTTAAAATTACTTTAGTACTGGGCTCTCGGCGGACGAGTGCAGCGTTGCCATTGTAGTACATCACTGACAGACGGGCGGGAGTGAGCAGCCATGGCCTTTTTTTGGAATTTTGGCAACGTGGGTGGTTACGAAAGCAGCGGCTTGCTCTGATTGGTCAGTTAACTGTCCACCCTCCACTCCCCCCGATCCCCATTTTACGCCACCGCTTTTCCTATACCAAAGTTTCATTAAATAGAGAATATCAAGCAGTGAGGTCACGGGGAAATTTTTTTCCAAGTTAAAAAGTGATATTTCCAAAAATATTTTGTATGATTTATACTGGTCAAATGTAACAAGTCCATTAAAATATATATTAAGAATATTTTTGATGGTTATATTATTATATAAAAAAAAATTAAACATTTTATTTTTTTATTATATATCAGAAGTAGGCAAATTGGGGTTCGCAAAGACCATTTAGCAGGGAAAGTATCTTTAGAGGGAAGGGAAAGTAAAATAATTTTAATTACTTAAATAGGGCCGAGGCTATTTTTTTAGAAAATGAAAAGGTGATGTCCATGAATTGAGAGAGGTCAAATACTCCGAAAAGATTAAAATATAAAATAAAAAAAACGTCAAATTAAAAATGAAATACAATTGCATTATAGACGGCTTTATCGTTTGATTTTTTAATCTAATAATCGTAACAATTTTTTTTAATTATCTTATTTTGAATTTACCTAATTAAAGCGTATTTATTATTCTGAGAGAATCGATTTATTCATTTTCTTTTTCAATTGTCATTTCTTACATTCTAGGAAGCCTCTTAACAATTTCAAGTAGGTTACTATGGCTCTTGATGTAACAAAACCTGAACATACTTGTTATATAATATAACGATTACCATAAAATAATAGAGAACGCTTCGCCAGTGCTTATGCCTAGTATATATAATTATTATTATTATGTTCAACTTGATTACTTTTTTGCTGAAAAATCACAACCGTGAACTTGATTTAATTATAATTTAAAAAGTAGCAGAAATCATATCACTATGTAACAAAAGGCTGAAAAAATCTAAGAATCGATAAATAAACAAAAGAAGATGTATCATTAGCAGATGATGAATCACCAAATTCTTCTAAAGTTTAGAACTAATAGTGAAAAGTTGATAATACCGAACAAGGTTAATAATAAGAATGAGAGAGGAGTTATATAAAATTAAATATATTGTTTATTAAATGGTAATGTGTTTTATCTGAGAAATATTGAAACTTTAAGTTAAAATTGGGATATGGTTGTCAGGATACGTAATAAAGGGTTTTTAACAATAAATGATAATTTGCGCCCACGTCAATGAATTCAGTAGAAATTATCTTTCTAATGACGTTTATTCATTGAAGTAATTTTCACACAAAATTTTAATTTCTTGTAATTTTTTGGTTCATTTAGGAAATCTAACTTTCAGATCTGAAGATCCTTATGAAACTCTTAAATTGGAATCAATACGCGGACTATGGTCAGTCAGGCAGTATAGGGAGAGAGAAAGAAAAGAGAAAAATGGAGATATCAGGCCAACTTCCTTTTTTCGAAAAAAGAGAGAAGTTTCAATCCTTAGAATAGGATGATTCTCAAGCTCCTTAATTCAATCACACAAAGTTAAAAATTTGTTTCTTATAAGGCATGAGGTGCTCCGCCTGAGACGACTTGGCAATAACTTAAATATCGATTTTTGTTAAAATCCGGCCAATACTTTATTAGAAAAGGTGAGATAAAAAAGTTTACACGAATACATACAGTGACGCGCTGCCAAAAGTAGAGAAATCAGAAGTGTAAGGTTTTATAGTTCCCCTCTAGGTCCTAGGTTGGTAACACTGGGTGTAAGTTCGAAGGAAAGTTTTTCTAACTTGAGACTGGAGGAGCTAGTTCTTGAAACATTCATGTTATGACATTCGAAGGAGACAGACGTGTATTGTTTTATGTTCTATACTTGAGTCCTCTTACGTTTTGTTTTTATTAATATACTTGTACAGTGGTACCTCGAGATACGAGTGCCCTAACATACGAGTTATTTGAGATACGAGCTGTCGAGCGAGCGAAGTTT
>JAAAKE020028770.1:0-10041 GCA_010014785.2 Anisolabis maritima | reverse complement strand
AGAACCATATTTCTTTTCTGAAATAATTCAGCCATTGCAAATTTATAGTTGACCAATTTTACATTCAAGAATTCAAGGTTAATTCAAAATTAATAATTTAAAAATTAATTTGTATTGATTTTGGGAACTTTAAGAAATTTTAAAATACAAAATTTTAATTTTGACTTATGAAATGGTAATTAAATATAAATAAATTTTCAATTAATACCTTATTTTGTATAAACCAAAAAACAAAAAATCTTCAATAATTTAAAGTTATTTTTTATATATTTATTTTATTTATATTTAAAAAGTAAATTCTATACTTTACATACATAATAATAATCATAAACTAGCTATTTAATTTATATTTACACTTTACATAAAATATTTCCGATATCGGATATTTTTTACCAGCTTACATCTCATTTTTTTATCTGATAAAAAGTCTAATTCATATTTTAAAAAATAACTTTCGATACTCGGTTAATCTTATAATAATCATATACGTATTATTTTCTTTTAAAACATCACAATTTTTTTATATAACCAGAATATTCTAAAAGAAAATGAACACTAAATTTTTGTTCCCAATTTTTCCAGGCAGCACCAGAAAATTTGGTAAATTTTTTGAAAGAATAATGAAAAAGATAAACCCAATCAAATATAAATTAAAATTACCCTTATTTTCAAAAAAAATATAATTTAAGTAATAATATATATTTTTAAGAGGAAGAATGGAGAATAACCAACGTGGTTTTTTATCCACCATCATAATATTTTGCATATATTTCGAGCTGCATAAAGCAGCCCATCATCAGTGCAGTTAATAATTTTGTTGGCGGATATCGTTTTTATATTAATTGCACTGACGATGGTCGGCATTATGCTGCTCGAAATATATATGCATAAATAAATGGTTATGATAGTGGATAAAAACGACGCTCTCCATTCTTCCTCTTAATATTATCATCCAGCTAAATAAATTTATATTTTTGTTTTAAACTACAGGAATACCTCGATTATCGCGGTTTATAATTTGAAACCAACATTTCAATTTTAAAATATTTTGTGATTATATTTTTGCTAGTGGATTAAGTAGCCCCTGGACCAGCGGAGTGTAACCCAGGATTCACCAGCAAAAATATAATCACAAAATATTTTAAAATAAACTATGACTAGTCAAGCCCGCTCCAAGGCATATATTAAATATTAATATTTAATTTAAATGAATAGCTCTTGAAAACTATTCAAAATTTCAATTATTGTGCTCAAAATTCGAATTATCCATGGGATTGATGTAGTTCCGAAGGAATTTACCTCGAAGAAATAGATGAAATGTTTAGAATTGCTGAATCACAATTATCGATATCGATTATTGCGGTATTTTTCGTGGCAACAATAACCGCGATAGTAATAAATATTCTTATGATTCATATATATGTATAATATAAATCAAAGGTAAGCAAACTGCAACCCGCTAACGAATTTCATGCGGCCTACGAGATTATTTAGAAATATGCGCAAGTTTTCTTTTCTTTTTTTTTATTCTGGTAAATTCTCTTTTTATTCATTATTTTTGTATTTTTTCTTTTTTGAATTTTTTTTACAAATAAATTTGAAGAAATCTATTATACGTTTTATTTTATTATTTTTAGGGACCCATGGCACTTTATATCAACAATATTAGAAAATGCTGCATTATAATGCGACAGAATAAATTAAATTACTTGTAGGTTAGTTTTATTAATAAATTGAACATGTCATCTCTTAATTAAAAACATTTTGACATTTTATATGTGCGGCCCCCCTGACTTAGTATCAGCGTTCATGAAACCCTTTAATAAAAAAGTTTGGCCAACTCAAAATCTCTGCACTAAAATCTTTTTATAAATCTTAAAAATTATATATGGACATAATTATTGTGGTTAAAACGAATTAAATTAATAATATTATTAAAATGAGTGTAAAAAGATTATAATTATTACGATTTATGATATATTGCTCTAATGAAATTATTTCATCTAGACCAAATTATTTAAATATTTTTATTAAAATGTTTTTTTTTATTATATATAAAAAATATTTTACATTATTTACATTGCATTTTTTTCTATTCAATTGGTAATTCATTTCGAGATTTTTCATTTATTTGACTTTGCCTAAAACGTTCTTTCAATATTCTAAAAATAAAAAATGCCACAATTAAAGTAATAAATAATACTCCATAGCACAATATTTTTTCCACTTTGACTGGTCCAAATGTAATATGATGAAGGAGATCTATCATATCCGGACTAAGCTCATTCAAGCCCTGTACAAACAGATTAATATTATTATTATATAATTACAAAAAACTATGCATTATTAAAACTTACAATTTCAAACCATGCGACTGGTAAAATGGTTCGTTCAGGAATTCGTTTAAGTAATTTTGGAGTGGCAAATGTTGAAAATCCATCAGGCTTACGGAACATTACATTCAATTGAAACCTTGAAAAACCGCTTATTGGGATTCCATACTTCTGTAAAACATATATTGAAGGAATTATATATAACTTTGTCAACCAACCGAAATAAAGTTAAGGTAATCGCAAAAAAAATCTAAATTGAACTTATGATACCAAATGAGTATGGAGGACCCCTGAATGCATTTAAGTACTTTTTGGAGTGATGTCTATGGTAATTTCTTTCTTCGCAATAATTCATAAAAAAATACTTATTCGATTGTGTTGAATTTTTCCACATATAAAATAGTCCTAAATGCGGAAAACGAAAATTTTTAGTAAAAATCAGACTATTAGAGGGGATGGGGAGCGCTATGGGGGTGAAATATTATTTTCTTTAGATAGCATATAGCTATGTATTCTGAAACTAGACCTTCTCTCGGGTAAAATGATATACAACATTTGTGTTTAAATTTGTTGCAACTTTATAAAAAATTATTTGAAGTTCTTAATTAAAATTTAATTTTAAAAAATAATGAATGTGATTTAAATATTTTAATTATAATTATTATTAAATAAATTAATATAATTATAGAAAAAAACATATTTTATCTTAATTAAGGATCCCTTATAAATCCCACTGATCCTATTATTTAATAGTAAATGACAAGGCCGATGCAAGGATACCTGGCGCCTCTAGGGAAAGAAAAATTCATATTCCCATTTATAAATACTTACATACTCATATGCATAGAGGCTATAAACAAAATTCAATAGAAAAATTATATTGAATTTTTTAATAAATAAAAATTGTTGTTTCGTTTGATAGAAAAGCGCTTGATTGTTCTGGAGCCCATAGAGCAGTGGTTCCCAAACTTTTCTAGAGTGCTGAACACTTTTGTGAGCAATTTTCTTTAGTGGAACACTTAAGTTATAATGAAATATTGTCATCAGTTATTTTATTAGAATTGGGGAGTTATGATGATTCAAATGCTTGGATTCACAACATCTAGCCCGAGCAGGGACTGGTGCACATGATCGCTCAAAACTTTGTCTCAAGTATGGCAAAGGTCATTTCTCTAGAAACTGTAAAATCGATTCAAGCTATATGCTCTATGCCGAGAGGAACATTGGCATCCACATTATTGGTGGCAAGGCTTGCCCCACTTATCTGTGAACTCTATAAAACAAAGCGACAAAATGAGGGTACCACACCTAAACCTGAATCATTGTAAAGCCGCCCAGGACCTTTTGGCTCAATCCATGCGTGAATTGAAAGTTAACATCGTTATTTTGAGTGAGCAGCATTATAACTTCAATGGGGCTATATGAGTAACAGATTCTTCGAGGAGGGCAGCTGTATGGGTTTGTCATAGAGTCGCCTTCGAGAGAAGAATGAACAAAGAAACAGGGTGGATTCATATGGGCGGCGTATATATCTATAGTTGCTATGTCCCCCCGAATACAACCATGGAAGAAATCGTGGGATTTCTGGGTTGCCTTGTTATCGATGCTCGCAGCAGGGCTGGAGAACAAGAAAAATTCCTTTGGATGCGCTCTTGATTTACAGTCAATTTTTACTTCAGAAAGACAGAATAGAATTAGTGAAAATTCAAATACCGAACGCTATTGGGACTCATTAATTTTCGACATTTATTTTAAAAAGGAGTGGTGGGGGGGGGGACAAAGGAGAAAGTAGAGGTGAAAATTTTGTTTATTGACTACTCCGTTGTTGATTTTTTATTTGAAAATTTAACATAGGATTTCCTATCTATTATCTATGGTCAACACGAAAAGACGTCGACGAACATATTCATTATCTAATATAAATTAATTTTTCATCAGCTTTTAAATATGGCTGGTAATACGACTTTATCATTAAAAAATCGACCGCTAGCTTCTCCATGCTGACCAGATGCTGTAACTCACAGGATTTGACAGATGGAAATTTGTCTCCTACGACAAAGTAGAGGCGCTAGAATCGATAGCTGTGATGACGTAATTCTACGTTATATTTGGTTTAAAAATTTGACTTTTAATATGAGCAGAGCAAATTCATATTTATTCAAACTACTGCCCAAGCACAAGTAAGCTCTGACAAGCACCTTCTCTCAAGAATTTGGGCTCCACGTGTTTGAATTTATCTGTGCGCGTTTGAATCTACTTGTTTGGTTTCATTTTATATGGAATAGTGATTCAAATATCTATTTTTATTTTTTGTTTGTATGTAACTAGCCATGAGCAAATGGAAAATCCACAAAAAATAAATTCTAGTACAAATTGAAAAAGAAATTATTGAAGATTCAAGTTCATCTTGAACCAGAAAATAGAGAAATTTTACCTGGGAAAATTCCATAAATAACTATTGCTCGAAAAATAGGTAAAAAGTCATAAACTAAGTGATATAAAAAAAAAACAAGAATTATTATTAAACACTATAAAATTTTTTTTAAGAGTTAAAAGGAAATTAACATATAGTATTTACAAGACTTCTCAAAGTTGTCGAAATTTATGAATTTTTTTTAATTTTTTATATTAAAAAAAAATTTATTTATAAATATATGTTTATGTTAAATGTAAATAGCAGACTACTTTTTTTTAATATAGTCATTTTATACAACATTTTTATATAATTTTGTAACTTATTCTGTTATAAGTTTTTGTTATATTAATATATTTTATAATTATTTAAATCTATGCTAAATGATTTTTTAATTATATAAATTATGATTTTTATAATTTGTTTTAATAAAAATTTGTTTGATTCACAATTTTAATCAGGTTTTTTTTATCTAAACATCTTTTATTCAGTATTAATTATTTTAATTCTTAATTGTTGTTTATTTTGTAATACCTGGAATTCGAAACTAATTGACAGATTTTCATATCATTTTTTTCAATGAAAATTTCGCCCCCCTAGAAATTTGCGCCGAAGGCATGCTACGCAGCTATTAATATAAAATTTTTAAATCGTGCGCCAACAATGGTACTAGCGCTCAAGTAGCCGGCAGGAGAAGTTTGTTTGAAAACTTTTCAAACTGTCAAAACCTAGGAGCTTCCATATCTATACTATTCATGGTACTGAGTAAAAGTATATTATGGGGTCAGTCATCAACCGTTTATTATTTCCAAATAAAGCCCATCTTTGGAATACTATCAATAGCAGAAATTATCAGCTTCAAGATTGGAAATATTTACTTTTTGGAAGTTTGACTGTTATTTTTGTGCTTACTTTTTGCAAGCGATTCATGGATAAATTAAAATTTCATTTTCCACAATGGCTCTTCTACACCGATTCACAATTAACCGATGATATTTCAAACCAAATGACGATGCCATCGAATTATTCCGGAACAGAAACTGAGGAAAGTGAATATGAAGAGGAAGACGGTGGAAATTTTGATTATTAATTATATAAATAATCGACCCTCGATATTGTCAGGTTACAAACCATATATATATATATATATATGTTCTGCAAGGTTTCCAGGGTTGGATATATGTGGAATAGTATTCACGGGTTGGTCTGAACAATCAACGAGGACCAACCCGTAAAAACACTATTCCATATATACATATAATAAGTCTATTTCCTACTTGTAAATGTTTATTCCACATCCCTTTAAAAAAATTAATAAATTTTTTTCATTAAAAATACTTTTGCCACTATAAAATGGTTGTTATTTTTTGTGATAAGATTATTATATATTATTTATAAAATAATAAATTATTAGATATTGTAACCAATATTCATACTTTTAATTTACTTTCCTAAATATCCTATATTAAATTTTTTTTCAATAATACTATGATACTTCTAAATTTCTTAGACTTTAACTCTCTGGTTACGTCTTTTTGCTCTATTAATAGAAAATTGGATAGGGAGATGGGTGAGGAAGGTCTCTCAATCCCCTCAAGTTGCCCAAATCAAGGTTGGCAAAATAAGCCAATTTTTTCACCAAAGTGATTTATAAATTCTGACATTTGATAAAATTTTTTTTAAGTCACTAAGTTGACAATCCAACAAAATCCAAGTTGGGTCTATTTTTTACAATAATGTTAAAATGTGGCATTTTTAACGTCATCCATCCCCATCCCTGCCAAATATTTTCGCTAAGCTCTTGAGTATTAAATATCCTTTTGAATTTTTTCTAGAAATCTTTAATGTTTTAGAAAAATTATTTTCCTTTTTTTTCATGATTATTTTATAGATCTATAATATATCTTTTTTCTAGAATTTTAACTATTCTATAATAATTTATTTTGGGTATTTTCCCACAGATATATTTATTAAAAAAAATATAACCTCATATATTATTTAATTTGAAAGGATATTTCTCATTTTTTTTCTGAACCCTTTAATACAACGCTTAGGACAGTATTTAGAATTATTATTAAATAAAAACAATGATCAAATGAAAACACAATTCGGTTTTTATTATAATATTAACTCAACTTTTGACTCCCTTAGCTCAGAGTAGAGGTCTGGCTTCATGATCTCAGATCACTGGTTAGTTTACAGGCCTGATAGATGAAATTTTTCCAAATTATATTTTCTACCAATTAATGTGGATAAATATGGATTAATAACGGTAATCGTCTATCATTTATATTTTATTGTTAATGTCTTTATGGCCTTCGATCGAAAAGAAAAAAAAAAAAAAACTTGATAAAACAAAAATTATTTCATTCGGAATCTGATTGGGAGATAATACTATTACTCAAGGCCCTTACCAATTCATAAAAAGTTTTGTAAATAAATTAAATTACGTAATTTACTTATGAACGTAATTTTTAAACATTTCTAACTATTCTCTGTTTCAGTGACATAAATAAAATGAAACTCTCCATTCTTGGTCTTTTAAGAAAATCAAACAAATTTTAATTTTAATTAAAGCCTACACTGATGTCGTTTCGACCTTAAATCTAAGTCATCTTCAGAAATATATACATTTTGGAAATACAGAACAAGAAAATAAATGTTAATTAAGATATTTGCAAGATGGTTGTATTGAGAGAACATAACTAGTTAAGTACCATATATAAATGGTGTTTTGGATTCGAAAATCTTCCATTTTTACGGAGGACATATTAATTTTCAAAAGTGTAAATACCCTATGGACGATATGGCTTCGGCCATAGGCGCCATTAGTCTTATATCTCTTTACGACATATTCTTATCAGTTATAAGTGGCGTACAGTTTTTTTTTGCACGGCATTTAAATGTAAACAACGTACATTGTTTCTTGTTACATCAGGATTGTTTTTATATTTACTAGTCGTGTTCTAATATTTATCATCCTAAAAGGTGCATTTTTCTTAACTGGCCATAAGCGCAATATTTGTTCTTTATGTCTCTGTTCATTCTTATTCCTAATTACACTTCAAAATAGCCTTTGATTAAAAATATTTTCCCCAGGACGCCGTCTCTTCCTCCTCCTTTCCCACCCAATAAAAGTCAAACAAAATTACAAAATATAAGATCAAATGAAAATAAAAAGAAATAATAAAGGCGAAAAGCTTTACAAAAAAAGTTAAAATGGTTATTCGAAAATAAACAATTAAAAAAAATCACATAAACTCTAAACAAAGTACAATAAAGAATTTATATTCGGGTGCTTCCCTTCAGCACAGCAAACAAAAATCGGCCTCCTGACCTGGTCTAACTAGGTTTAAAGGCTATATCCCGACTAATTCGTCACTGTCCATGTTGCTTTTTTTTATTTCTGGAAGAAAAATTATGTTAAACCAATAACCCCCCGCGGCCGAGAGATATTGACATTGCCAGTATTGATAACCTTCAAAATCAAGGAGTGTGCGATCGGACCCCAGGCAGTTCAAAAATTTATTTAAATAACTTGGATACCAATTGGTGTAAATAAATATGCTTGGATAATATGTATTGTAATAAATATATAATTGTAATTATTTAAAGTCTATATATATGTCTAAGAAACAAAAATTTCTGATGAGAAAGAGCTCTGAAAAATTTGAACAAAGGATACGATGACTTGCCCCATTTTGGAAATAAAAAGTCTGCTAAATCTAATAATAAATTGTTTTGTTATTCTCAATTTGCTTATTTTTTAACCATTAACTTTGATGACTCTGACATAAGGTCGAAACTTTAAGGTATATCCAGGATGTCATGTGGCTGTAGAGTAATTTAAAGTGATGGAATAAAATAAAACCCAAGAATTTTCAAACAATTTTCTTTTATTTCAATCCCCCCCCCCTTACGTTGACCGAGCGATCATCCAAGCTCTATGTTACATTTCTCGCCAGCAGGCTCTGATTTTAGGGTGAAAAATACCCAGAAGTGCATTAAAATTAAAGAAAAGTAAATCCGTAAAGTTTCAAATTTTTTTGATTTCATCGCATTAAATTAGTTTTTATGGATATCTCGTTCAATTATTTATTACCAAATAAACCAATAGAATTTTAATAATAATTATAAGTAATATAATAATGATTTTTGATATATTAATGTTGTATTTCTTTATTTATAGAAATTAAAGAAAATATATATATATAATTTAGCACTTACCGCATGCACATCCACATAAAGATCATGCTTTTTAGGATCAGGTTTCAGACCATCAATATAATCAAAGAGGGAATTTTCTCCAAGATAGAAATGCGGAAAAGAGACCAAAATTGGAGCATCAAAACTGCAGGGAGTCACATTGAAAATTCCAACAGGAAGACATTTCTCCGAGTGAACATGACAATAACAAGAATTCGGATCCGAGTCACCAGTTAAAAAGATATCTCGGGGACTGTGGAATCTAAAAAAAATTATTATTTATTATATTTTTTATTTTATTAATATTGTTAAAAGCAATTAAATAACTATTAAAGGCGAGGAAATGCTGGGAAGATGTAGTATATAAAGGTTTGGAGAAATAAATCCAGCTGTGTCTCAGGTTTCACATAACTTTATTTGGCAAATATTTGTTATCGAATCGCTCGGTTGGTGGTCCCCTCTCCAAGCAATTTTATATTATAATTGGACGCAGGTCGACTACCAAATCATATTGTGACATTGAGGTTGGCCTACGTCAGGTTGACCGAAATATACCAGTATTATTAATATATATATATTACCAGTATTATTAATATATAGGGTTGGCCAAAAAGTCCGTTCGGTTTTTGTCGTCACGAAACTTCAAGCAGTCTAATATGTAGCTAACTTCAGTCCGTCCTTCGTTAGATCTAACGAGAGCGCACTCGCAAGGGACGGATTGAGAGATTAACTCGACGTTTCAACTCTCCTTTTGGAGCCATTTTCAATGGTGGGTTAGAAAGTGATGGTGGTGGTGGTTTGTTTCCGGGGTCGCAGTCTTGCTGGTCCCCAATTTGGTCAGTGGATGTCTCAAAGGTTTTCTTTGGCTTTTTCCTCTGAGATCTAGGGCCAACTCTTGAAAACTTAATTATCAACCGCGGATGCCTTCCAGAATGTATATATATGTGTGTGTGAAGTGAAATTTTCTTGGGTCAGTACGCGTTGGTTGTTGAGGCTGACTTGACGTTTCGGTTCTCCTTTTGGAGCCATTTTCAAGAGTTTTGTGTTAGGAAGTGATGGTGGAGGTGGTTTGTTTTTGTTTTCGGGGTC
>JAAAKE020028748.1:0-10041 GCA_010014785.2 Anisolabis maritima | reverse complement strand
GTTATTCTTTTCTTCCCCTTCAAATTCTTCAACTATAAATATGAATAATAAACTATAAATAAAAAAATAAATTTATATTCCTAGATATTTTAGAATTAAAATTTGAGAAATTAATTTATATATGTATTTTTTATATTTGTCAAAAAAATTTATTCATAATTTATTATAATCAGTTAAAAAATATATATGAATGATCTTGACATAGCATTTTAATTGATATGTGATAAGAAAATTGATAAATCTATATTTACGTTGTTATTTATTTGATAACAAATAAAAATATTCTTTTGTCTGAGGACATTTAAGGTAAAGAGGGTGGTTTTAAGGGAGGAGAAATGTTATATGGAGGGTGCTGATTCGAACTTGAAAAGGACAAAATTTTAAGAGGGCTATATAGGGGGACCACGATATATATAAAAATTTTAGTCTTTTCGACATGTTGAGCCACATAGGTAAATAAATTATCCATATATGTTATATTATTTGGTATAGAATTAAATAAATTTTCTTACTTTCTTCTTCAAAATAAATATATTTCCATCGGTCTGCCTGAGGTCTTAACCAACATCCCATGGATTTTAAGATTATCACAATTGACAATGTCAATTCTCCTACCCTCTTGATCAAGGGATGAAAGCATTTTTATTTTTAGAAGTTAGGACATCAAAGAGGATGTATCCTCTTATCTTAAATACGTTCGACGAGAGAAAAATTTTATTATTCCAAAAATATAAGATTTACGGCATTGATTACAATTACAATTCTTCTAAAAAGTGTACACTATAAATTTGCAGAAAATTGATTATCCAAAAAATTATATGTATGATTATTTAATTGTTTTTAATAGAGGAGTTTCTGAGATGTAAAACCCGCTCAGTGTACAGTTTGACGGTTCAAGTACAAAAGAAGGTTATTTTATTTTCCCACATTTAAATTTCATCTCATAAATTATAATTTTTAATATTTTCTAGATTTTTTTTAAGATGTTCTCCGATTGGGCCCGTTGGTTGATCGTCGCCGTAGTTGCCCTTGTGAGCCAGTCATCTGCCCAAGTGCCAGCCTTAGGTCCTTGTCCCGAAATTGAGACCGTTCCTAATTTCGATATCCAGCGGGTGAGTGAATTCCATTCATTTTCTATTAATATCTCCATTCATACTCAACACAAACTGGTTCAACAAGTTGGTTTGTATGACAACTGCATAGTAAGAGCAGAGTGGCGCAGCGGAAGCGTGCTGGGCCCATAACCCAGAGGTCCGTGGATCGAAACCACGCTCTGCTATTTTTTTGGAACCAAAAATCAATTCCATTTTATTATATCAGGCTCTTTATATTACAATATTTTGTAGTTTCCTAAAGAAATTTAAAAAAGTGGTAAAAAAGTATTTTAATTTTAATAATTAAAATTACGCTCTCACTCTGCATTATTAGTCCAGTTTCAATTTAAAACATAGGTCAGAAATTCGAAAAAATTATGAATAAATATTAAGAAAAACTATTTTTATAAATAAAATTTATTAAAAAGGAAAAAAACTGGATCAGATAAAACTATTTGTTTTATTTATTGATCCAGTATCTGCGCAGGCCGCTTTCAGTGATCCGCGCAACTAGTAGCTAAGGGGCACTTTCTTCCTCTGGATTTATTTATTTTATTTCTCTTATTAAGGGATATAATTTCTAAATTAAATCTTTATTTATAATAGTTCTAATATCTAAATTAAATTTTCCTTTCTTCTAATTAAAAATTGCTTGTGCACAGGCTGATGGTCACGTCTTTTATATAATAGAATTGATAGTGATTTAGGGTCATAATTTGGCATTGCTCTACTGGAGAAGTAAATTTGATAAATGATATTTCATTTTCCTCTTCGAAATTTCATTTGACTTTTTTTTTGTTTCATTTATGGATTAGCGCCGAGTAGGACAATAATAGGATAAAGGCTGGTAATATCTGGAAAAAAAAATAAAATAAAAAGTCCAATCTGACCTAGTTTCTTATTAAATTATTTATTTATTTATTCTTCAGTTATCGATACTATCTTGTAAAAATTTAAAGTATTATTAGTTAATTTTTGAATAATAATGAGTACATTCATTATTTTCAAACAAAAGTTGTTTTCAAATAATGGTGCAATAAGATATGGGAGACATGAAAGAAAATATTTTGGAATAAATCCGTTAGTCCTGCCTGATTAACTCGTATATTTATAAACAACAGGCGTATCATATTTTAATTTCATACAACTCTTACAAAAAAAAATTGTTAATCTTAAGTATCCAGGGGATGTGAGTTCCCAACAAAATTGAAACACCATTTGATTATGTCAAATCTCTGAGAGACATATCGTCTCAACAGACAGGTTCTGTTCTAGTAGGTTCCATTAGAAGGTCCTGGGCGGGTGTCGGTCGTTTGAAACTGCAATTTTAATCATCTTCAGTCATTTATGTCAGAAAGTGACACTTTGTAGTTACTCTAAAGAGTCCCGATATTTATTTAATTAATTGTATTACCATTGAACATAAGGCGTTTCCTAATTACTATTGTCTCATTATGGAAGAGGGGAGACAAATAAAATTTGTTTTTTTCTGGATTTAAATATTTTTTATATATAACTTGTGTCTCGAAATTATTGATAAATTTAAAAATTGTATATATTAATAATATGCTTGGAAAGTTGATATTTGTTTATTTTTTTATATTTTGCAGTATTTGGGGAGATGGTATGAAGCAGAACGATATTTCGCTGTTTTTGAGTTTGGTGGAAAATGTGTGACTGCAAATTATTCGGATGTTGGGGATGGAGTGATATCAATCACCAACCGACAAACCAGTTATCTGTCAGTATTTTTGGAAATCATTATTAATTAAAAAAAAGAAAATATTTCTGAACATATCGACTTCATTCTGGCAAAACTCTTTGTCAATATAAAATAGTATAAAATATTTAATAATTATAATAGCTTCATTCTCAATCCATTTAGGATAAGTATATGTCTTATTTTTGCCAGAATGGAGACGATATTAAGGACCTCTAGAATAACGTATCCCCACCAAGAAGCCTTCCTAAAATCCTATTTGAATCCTCTGGCAAATTTTTTTTATTTTCATTATGAATTTTGGGTCATTTCAAGCTCTTGATTTGGTTGTTTTATTTTTTAAATCATACAATTTTAACTTCTCCCTTTTGAAAAAAATTTTGCGAGAACCTATTCGTTTCATTTTGACAAAAGAGTTGTAGCAAAAAAGAGCAAATTCCATCCAAAAAAATAATGAAATTTTTTATTATTTCACCTTTTCTACTATAAACTCTTAATATCTTCTGTCAAAATTTTGCTTTTACTGTTGAATTAAAGGCATCGATCACGCTGGTCATACATCTAATATTTAATTTAAAATAAATTTATTAAAAAAATATTCTAGTTAATTCAGTAGAAACAATGCTACTAATTTATGTGCTTTGATTTAGAACTGGAATTCGATCTACTATCGAAGGCGAAGCGCGAATAATCAGTAGAAATGAGGACGGAAAACTTAGTGTGAAATTTCCTCAATTACCAGGTTAGTTTATTTTAACTAATATTTTTCCTTTAATCTTACATTTACTAAGACCTAATAATAACATTTTTTTCTAAAATAGTTTTTTTTTTAGTGCCCTTAGATGCACCTTATTGGGTTGTTGGTACTGATTATAATAATTTTGCTGTGGTCTGGTCATGTACTAATTTTGGAATATTCAGTACAAGTAAGTATATTTTATATAAAAACTATTATTATGTTAGTTAAACTTTTTCAACCATTTAAACAATCATTTTAAATAATGAGAACGATTGTTATGTAGCCATATTAATACATATTAAATGAATATTTTTTCCAATCAATATCTTTTTTAGAAATTGCGATCATTCTTCCTTGTATATTGATATTTCAGGCGAGTTTGTTTGCAAAAATTTGTAAAACTTTATTTTAATACAAATATCAGCAATTCTAATAGGTAATAATATATAAAGGAGTATTTATCAAAGCATGTCAAGGTAATGGAGAAAATAATGTTAATTGTATATTAATAAATTCATCTTGTCAAATGATTAATGGACTCTTTTGGTACAAATACTATTGTTATACATATGTTTCTACTTGATTAATGATAATAAAAATAATATTTAGAAATTTAATTTCGAATGACTTAATAATCTTTTATCTAAAAATCACCAATAATAAGCATATGGGCGCTTAATACAGATTTTGTGGATTATTTCATTATCAGTTTTTTTAATTGATAAGAGGTGTCCTGAATTAGGTAAAAGGCCAAAATAAATTATATTGTTGAAAAGAAATCATTGAGCATTTGCTTTATAATACATTTAAATGAAGATGATAAAGCATTATTAACATTCAAATTTATTATTATTAGTTTGATATTTCTTAAATTCAGAAATAGGAAATAATATATAGATAGAAATTTACTTTAGTTATTAAATGTCTTCCAATGCTGAAAAGACAAAAAATTACTTTTTTCCCTACTTTACTCATAAGTGTCAAAGACAAAAAATTTCCATAATTTTAGAATTTAAAAACAAAAACGGTATTTGTCTTAGTTTCTAATTAATTACGAGTGATCTTGCTTTGTTTTATATTTAATTACACATCTCACGAGATATTCCCATCAATTTATATTGTTTCTTTTTTATTAGGGAATGCCTGGATTCTGACTCGAGAACGGCACCCGACCCTGGACGTAATGGAACGTGCCTACGCTGTGGTGGACAGAAGCGGAATTTCTAGGGCGTATTTTATTCGAACGGATCAAAGAAATTGTCCTATCTCTGCATATTAGATCTCACACAAATCATTGAAAATATCATCCATAATTAAAGAATCGGAGCAGAGCTTATGCAGATTAGCCTCACGACAGGATGGTTAAATCATGTGCATCTAACAAACATCACATTATTTATGAACTCAAAGATCTCTTTTCTTTAAAAAATATTTATGATATTATTATCTTTTAGAATTGAATCATTTCAAATTAAAAAGTGTAATTTCTCACCAAAAATCTCATTTTATTATGATATATTGTATAGTAGTCAAAGTGGACTTGATTAAATCGAGTTTTGAGGGTTTTATTTAATATTCATTCTCAAATTTTCTTCCCATTAAAAATTTCGGTGATAAAGAAAAAATCATATTGGACTGAATTTAAATCATTATTAATTTGTTTAATTTAATTTTTAAGTGTATGTATTTATTTATTTATGTATTTTATAAAATAAAAATTTGTATATTGTTAAATGAATTATTTATTTTTTTAAGCGAGGTCAAAAGTTAAAATCCAAATTCTTAAAAATTAATTGGAAGAATGATAGCAAGTTCTTCTAGTCCTTTGCTTTTCAACAGCCACAAAGCAAAAATAAAAGATTGTGAAATGGTCTTTTTTTAGGATAATAATTCATTATATGAAACATTTGATTAGTTAGTTTTATATAGAATAGTGTGACTTAAATTTTACTATTAGAGAGTTAGTTCATTTCACTAACCTGACTTATGCTGATAACAAATACCACTATTTATACATTATTAGTGATAAATCTATCGCCACCACAGACCTACTATAAGTAGGCACAACCCTATTGAAAGCAATGCCTTGAGCTATCAAATTTAAAAGGAAGAATGGTTCAGATATGGAATATATCTGTATATATATATATATATTTTGAATATAAGTAATCGCCATTCGAATCCAGCATTCATTTGAAGCAAAAACACAGATCGATTTTAACAATTAGAATCTATATTTATATATATCAAAATGTCACACAAATAGATTTCTAGAACTATTAAAAATTTCACTACTTGTTAGTCCTTAAGAAGTGCGTGATAGAGGACGAAATGTTAAAAACAAGAATAAATAAAATTGTTTTTATTTTTCAACTAGTTGTATCTGGGAATCCTTTCTAGTTCATAATAATAACTTCAACCATTATAAAAGAAAAATAGTAATGGATAATAATGATGCAGATAAACAGAAGTGTCGCGAGAGACAATTCTATCAAGTTGCGTTTTTATTATAATTTTTATAAAAAAGATTTGAATTTAGAAATTTTTAAAAATTTACTTCAAAGATTGAGTATTCCTTAAAGTAATTTTGAAATCCTCTTTATCCAATGATTAAATAAAATATTTTAAATCAAAATTTCTTGTTTTAATTTTCTCCTTAGAATTTCTTTTTTTTAAGATAAGGATAATGAATAAAGTGAATTTGGAAAATGTTTAAATGGTGTAAAATTTATTAATAACATATATTAAAATAAAACATTTGAAGTGTAGAGAATGTATTGTATATTATTCAGTTAATTTATATTAAATGCATTTACTTGTTACAAAAATTCATTTATAAAATTTTATTAAAATTTGAGATCAATCAATTTGTTCTTTTTCAAATATATCAATAACTGAATTTTCGTTTGAGTTCTAAAAACTATTTAATTAATTTACTTATAAACAGAAGGAACGCAAGGTGTTAAAAAAGAAGTGTGCAATAGAATACTTGACTTATTTAGGGTGGAAGGAGAGTATCAAGAGGGTAAATTTCACTTATTCCATTGGCAATTTCTAACATAATTTCAGAGAGAGATTTTTCAATATTGGGCTGAAGCTCTTGAGCGAATACTGCGAAATTGCTATTTATTGCGTTGTTTACAACATCACCTAGAAAATAAAAATGTAATAATAAAAATATGTTTAAATTTAAATAAAAGTATTAATAACTTTTGTTGAGAGGGGAGTAAAGATTAAGATATTTTTGACAAACATATCTCTTATTCTCCTTTATTCATCGAATTGAGCCGATAAGAAGATAAGACAGAATTCGAAACTCTAATTTAAACCGTTTGAAATCCAGCTTCCTTCCAAAAATTATTAAACTCTATTATTTATGATTTCTACTGGAGAAGAAAGCGGGAACTCAATAAAATCTCAAGAATGTTATTGTCTGGCAAATCTGGTTTAAGTAAAGAAAAAATAAAACTTGTGGAACGTTAAACTTCCTAACTATATGATTCATTGTTTGGTTTAGTTTTTAACGTTTAAACAAGCAATTGGGATCCAGAACCTCTCATCTGAACAAAGTAAGGCTCTTTTCCATTGAATTAAAATACAACTAAATATTGTAAAAATAGGAAATAGAAGCTGGGTTGTGCAGAGTTGTAATTCCCAAGTTAAAAAGTTTTTTGATTTTCATAGAGAACGCAATAAAGGAGGCGCCATATCTTGAATTCCACTTGGTGTTTTGTCTTAATATCCCCACCTCCTGCATCGTACTCTAAGAATGATTTTCGTCATATACATCGAATAAAGGATTTAAGGTAGAGCGTTAAGCTATTGGATTTATTCTCCTTTACTATATAAATATTGTAAAATTTATATATATATCCAAACATAATACTGAATTTTAAAAAAATTTACCAAAGTTTGAAACTTTTAGTTAACAGGAAAAAATGAATTGAATTTGTGACTCTCAAAATTTTATTTTAATTCAATTTAATTCAATTTTTCGGGGCTTAAAAAATAAATAAATATCAAAAATATCAATATAAATTGTCAATGACTCACCTAAAATTTTCTCTCCTCCAAAAAGGTTTAACAATTGCATATTTCCTTTTCCAATTTGATATTTGATTTTGATAGAAGAAAATTTCAAATAGTCGACGCCATCTTTCTGTATAGATTCTGATATTAAGGAAACCTCAGCTTTACAATTTGCTGGAATCAACAACAACAATATCAGTCATGCTTTTCCCATGAAAAGCAATAATAACCAAGAAAATGTTTTTAATTTAAAATTTTTTATAAAAAATAATTGGAATAATATTTGATTTATATGAAAAATTAATTACAGAATTTAAAAATTTTCTGGTTAGTAACAAGTGTTACAATTTACTTTATAAACTAGGAGGATAATAAAATGTCATGGCTACACCAGACTTTGTGCTTACTGAAATTGCCAATGAGAGGCCCATTGCCTTTGATGGGAATAAGTAGAAGCCGTCCAGTAACTTCATAATCGGCATTTATATACAATTCAGGAAAATCAAGATTAAATGAAACCGTCAAAGGATCCAAAGTCACTCTGAAAAAAATTCAATTAATAAGTAGAGTCATTAATAATGTTAAGCCCTTAGCATATTATTTTATTGATAAAATTTTTCATGATGTTTTTTGACCATTTGAGAAAAGACGAGAGGAAGGGTGAGGAAAGAGAAAACTATTAATTTATATTTATACACGTAACTAGGGGGGGCAGATGGGGCAGCTGCCCCGGGTGTAAATTTTCCTAGAGCGCAAAATTGTAATGTATGAATTTTGTTCTATCTATTTATTTTTGTATAATATATTAATATTTATTTTATAAACACCCTATAATCTTTCTGGTATCTTCAAAACCCAATTCACTTTTTATTTCTTTATGGGAAGGGCGTAGATATCACACCTTGCCCCGGGAGTAAAAAATCCTATTAATTGGGGTTTAATTTACATTTACTTGAATAGGAAATTAAATAATCATAATTTAATTTGGATTTCATTTGTGTGTTTAGGTCTTCACTCCCAAAGTTGACACGAGTGAATCTATAAAAATGATTACTATCGATAAACTCAAAACAAAATTTAAGCTTTCAATTAAAGACTAAATGCTATAACCCTTTAGCATCCAAGATGTTTATTGAAAAACAAGACCAAGCAGCACTGAACCTCGGATGGGTGGCTCTGAGGAACAAGGTTGTTGATTTTTTTCTAAAATATAGTTATATATTTATAATAAAAAAAAGTATAATCAATAAAAGCCGGAAAATTTCATTAAAATAAAATTCAAAAAAAACCTTTAGTAACAATCGACCCACCGAAGAAGTCCTTCATTTGGGATTCAATCCTATAAATCAAAATATCTACTAAACAAAACATGGACGAAATTATACCGATATACAAGTGTTTTAATCATCATTTTAAATAAATTCCAATTGAAAATTTTATATATTTTTTTATCATTTCGGATCACAGTTAGTAATTATAAAAATTTTTTTTCGAATTGTTCAAAATGATGATTAACCACTGTCCCTTGGAGTAGAAATAGAGGTCTCGCTTCAAATTGCAAGGGTCACTGTTTTGTTTCCGGCCTTGAGAGATAAAAATTTATTTATATTAATTTGAGTAAATATGGACGGAGTCTTTTCTCTGAGGCTATAGACATAGACGTTATAATTGGTGGCTGTGAAGAATATTATTTTCTATAGAAGAGCAGGATCAACCAAAGAAATAAAAAGCCTTTATATGCTTGTTGATCTTATATGATTTTGAGACAAACTTATTTAATCTTCAGCCCATCCTAAAAATACACATTTATTATATTATAGCTATAAGTTGACATATAAAAACATTTCCAATATTAATTAAAACTTACGACCAAATTATTTTGTCAAATACGTTCTTATATATAATTTCATTAACTGCACCATAATAAATAAATTTTTTTTATAAAATTGTTATAAACGTCAAAAATATAAAATTCAAAATATAAATACATAAAAGAATAAAATAATTTACAATTAAATGTCTAATTAGGCGCATACTCACCCCTGAAAAAGAATAGTATCATAAGTGTTGCCCAGACTCTCACTATCTTTTTGTTAATTAACGGTAAATTTTGATAAAAAATTTTTCACTTTTTTTTTTCACTTCTTTTTCGCTCCGAGATCAAATAAAGGCTTTAATTTTTTTGGCTGATCCTGCCCTCTATAGGAAATAAAGACTATATCTTAGTCTTTATATATGTAATCCAGACATATTTATTTATATCTATTGGGGTCCAATTGATTTAAATAAATTTTCATCGGACCGCCTAGGATCCGAACCCATATCCCTTGGTTTTTATGGTTATTAATATTGACAATGTCAATATCTTTAACTTCTCGGCTACGAGGAGAGGGGGGGAGGAGGTGGACTCGGATGCTGATAAAGATTTCAAAAAATGATGAATAGAACAATTTTGTATA
>JAAAKE020028737.1:0-10042 GCA_010014785.2 Anisolabis maritima | reverse complement strand
ATGGAACGACAACGGAGCTGTACTGATGAATATAATAAACAATATTATGAACAGAAAAAGAGCAAGGACCAATATCAGAGTACAAGGAAGTAAGTATTCTTAGAGATTTTGATGTCCTTAGAGATTTTTATGTCCTTTAACTAAATTATAGATATAGAAATCCTCCTTCATTTCTAGCTAGCTAAGAAGGCCCATTTCTATTTCCACCCGATCACTTTTATCCAAACTAATCTATGCTTGGAATAGTTAAGAGGTAACAATCGTACCTCAACCTAGTGATCTCGTGCTCTATGCTTGGGAGGATGTCCTAATTTGAAGAGGAACTCTCTCAACACTCTCAATGTGAAGAATGTGTCATCTCTCTTAACGTTCCTTCCATAGGACGGGGTGTCACAGCAACTCACTCTTCTCTTAGAATTGCCTCCGATGAGATCTAATACTCTACTCAAGGTCATACTTGAGATTTATATTAAATATTTTTCTTTACTAAAAAAAATCCCTGATGTCTGAGATACGAACACCGATCTCTTAAACGGGGGATCGGACACCCTACCCACTCCTCCGAGGGGCCGTCTTCTAACTAGTATGTAGTATGCAGAGAATTTATTTCTTTATAAGACTATTAAATGTTTGCAGGTAGCTTTTTATGAGTTCTGAACAGTACAATTTTAAATACTCCCTAATCACAAATTGTAAGGTTTTTTTAGAGGTAAATCTGAAATTACAAGGTACATTACATGCCCTGAATAGGTTGGAGATACTAGAACTGGAAGGGCGATTTTGCGATATTCATATTTATGCGACGTCTAAAATAGAATTCATTCAATAAATTCTCTTCTGAATGAAATTATCACACTTCGATTCGATGTTTCCATATATGGGCCAATACATAAACCCACTTTCATTTTTAATTTAATTTTTTATTTAAATGTTATAAAAAATATAAATTATAAAACTGGAAATTATATAAAATCTATATATTCGAAAAAACAATATTTTATTACAAAAATAATCAGGCAACTTTTCATTTCATGTAACTTCTTCAAGGCCTTCAATTATTACAAAATATAGACACCGCAAAAAATTTTTGATCAAAAAATACAATAGATTTAAAAAAAGGGCCTGAAGAAGTCTCACTTTATGTAACGAAACATTTGCTGTTAATTATTTTTGAAATAAAAGGCTTTTTTTTTGAATATTTAACGAATATTTGAATTTTTTTGGTAAAATGTTATATTTTTATTTTCTAGTGAACTTTGGAGGAAAGAGAATACAATTCAGCAAACGTTATCGTCATTAAAAGAAGATTTAGCTAAAGCTGATCAATCATTAAGATCTATGGCAGGAAAAGTAAGCTTTTCAAATTTAATCTACTTAATGAATACGAAATTAAATTTTGTTATGTTGGAATTAAAAATAAAAGAGTTTGATTGTAATATTTATTATCGTTTTTAATATATATATAATTGTCGACGTTTGGATCGTCTCTTCCTGTGTTCCTCAGAATGGGGGGAGATAGGCGGCAAATCGATTAAGGGCCACCTGTGTATCTGTGCATGCCTGCGTGTGTGTGTGTGTGTGTGTATGTGTGTATGTGTCTTCGTCAGAACAATTTTATAAATTCCGAGATTTAGACTTCCTGATCTCTCTCAGTATGATATGTTCAAATAATCGTTTGTCTCTTGCATGAGAATAAACAAGAGACAATCAAGCCTAATGGACAATGGTTTGATTAATTATCTTCTGAGAGTTTCACTTCTCACTCGCCAATATATATGAATGAAAGTGAAAAAATTTTACTCATAAGGAAACAACTTACACTTTTGCACTCCCATCTAACAAGCCCGATTATTTTAATATCACAATACCTTAAGTTTTTTAAAAACTACCAACTATGTCAAACAAACCCCATTCAATGGTAATGGAAATAATTCTTTTTTTTTTTAGCCAATTTTAAATGGCCGGGACAGCGTTCGAAAAGTTTTAGAAACTTTTAGAGAACGTGGCGGTGCTGCAGCTGAAATTTGCTCTCTTTATTATGGACCTGTAATAGAGAATTTTGATTGTGAACAGAGTATATATACAGCTGTTGAAGTCACTGCCGGAAACAGGTGAATATCATACA
This sequence comes from Anisolabis maritima, assembly GCA_010014785.2. NCBI lineage: Eukaryota > Metazoa > Arthropoda > Insecta > Dermaptera > Anisolabididae > Anisolabis > Anisolabis maritima. The sequence goes on along the minus strand of JAAAKE020028737.1, from coordinate 7,917 downwards.
GTAATTCATTCTATTAAAATAGCAAAATTTTATTAAAATGACGGGGAGTTTTAAATAAATAAAATCTGGATGTATAGCCTCAAAGAATATTTATAAAAAAATATTCTAGCTAGAGACATGTGCTTTTTGGAAATTACATAAAACACCAAATGTTTTAGGAATGTCGGTCACAATTGGTTTACTCATATACTACAGGACCCGAGTTTAAATTATTTCTACCTTATTCTTCAAAATCCCGCTTCTAGCAAACATTATTTTTTATATAACAATTTCTGAAATCAGAAAGACTTTGTTTTCATTCTCATTTATTAGATATTTTTCAAAATTAAAAAATTAATTAAGTTTGAGATGTCGAGAGCTATTTAATTAAATTAAGATAGTTCGAAACCTGTCCCTTGGTGCATAGGTTTAGGTCTCGCTTCACGTACAAAAGTCAGAGGTTCAAAGCGACAAAATTTATTTAATTTATATTGGATACCAAACAAATATGGACGGAGTCTAAATGGCCTCAGATGCCGAAAAAGACTTAAAAAAATATTTCGATCATAAAGACGTTTATTTTGAGGTTAAAAAAATTAATTAAATGTTTAAAATATTTGAAAGAGGAAACATCTAACACGACTTATTATTTATTATCTAAAAAAAATCATAGAAGCAGAAACTCTCGATGCAATCAGAGAGTTACAAACTTAAAAAAAAAAATGATTTTTCAATAAGAAACTTGTAAAATTTCATGATAGATTTCTTCTCTTTCATTTACCATATGTAAAGATAAGTTTTTCTCTAAAAAAATATAGGACCTGTAGATTTTCCGATTTTTCATGCATAATCGCCACCAATAAATATCTCATTTTTACAAGAAATAAAAAAAAAAAAAAAAGAAACTGGCGCTCCTTTTTCACATATTTTAAATAAAAGGTGTGAACCTACATATATTTTATTTTTGTGCATTGAAGATGAACGAATTATTCTGCTCGAAACATCTGGAAAAAATTAAATAACTGATAAAAGACTAACTGCTTTTTTCTCTCCAACTCCATTCTTCCAGCATTTCAAACAACAATTAGAAATTATATATATCAAAGGAATTAAAAGAAGAAAGAAGTCATTATTCATTGATTTTCTCTTTTACAGATTATTCCATCACATTGTAGATTCAGATCACGTAGGAACTCAAATTCTTAAAGAAATGAATCGACAGAAACTTCCTGGAGAAGTTACCTTCATGCCTCTAAATCGATTACACGTTAAAGATATGGACTATCCTAGAAATCCGGTAAATATTTTTATCCTATATTTTTGCTCATTCAAATGTTGCGTCAGTATTTAAATGTAAATAATAAGATAACTATCAAAAATTTTTTGAATAATAGGTGTTTGTTTTGAAAAAGGCGGTGGTTTTCAAAACAATTTATAAGTCAATATATCGTTTAAGATAAATGATCGAGATGATTGTTTTGACTGGGGAGGTTTGGTGCCTCCCGGACTTGAAGTCCACTGATTACGTCCTGATTGACTGTCGATTGATTCCCACTTATAACATCAGCGACAAAGATTATTTTCTGTAAAACTGTTGTCTACAGCCACATGCCAACAACTGTTGACAAGAAAAATGGTTCGAGCTGTTGCCGACTTACAGAGAAAAAGTGATTTAAAATTGGGTTAACAGAATACACTCTGTCAAAAAAAAGTCAAGGAATGAAGATAGGTTCCACAAATATTGCCATCGATTGTATTATATCTCAAATATGAACAAATAAATCTGATAAAAGAGTTAGATTATTGTTTTGACTTGGCATGTTTGGTACCTCCAGTGTGAAAACATTATCTCGTGGCTGGGGTGCTTTAAAATAATGGCAGCATATCCGCCGCGAAAATGGATGGTCCCTGGATCAAGTCCGGAAGGCACCAAACAAGCCAATTTATTTAAGATTTATTTGTTCATATTTGAAGTATAATACAATCGATGACAACATTTGTGGAACCTATCTTCATTCCTTGACTTTTTTTTTGACAGAGTGTAACCCAATTTTAAATCACTTTTTCTCTGCAAATCAGCAACAGCTCGAACCAATTTTTCTTTTCAACAGTTGATGCTGTAGAAAATAAACTTCGTTCCTGATATGAGGATCAATTTCCAAATGCTTGAAAGTAATGGGTGGTCTTGTGGCTCTATTTCTTCATTTGAATCTATGGTTGCAAACCAAACCTAAGTTTTTAAGTAAACGCTAAGTTGATGTCAGCGAAAGATTGCTCTGATTGTCATGTAATCGATAAATTTAGATCTCCATTACTCCATTTCACTAAGCAGAAACTCCTCTTTCATTTCTCGAATTGCCGTCAAGAATGTAATAGACGTGAACAATGCGATAAATTTGTGATTTAACTGGCCGATTATCCTGACTATATATGAGTCGAAGCGCACCAAAAGTTTCTCTTAGAGAACTGTTTATTTATTTATTTTTTTTTAAAGTAAAATTATAATACCATATCTTTGCTCTTCTTCCCCCAATCGGCAAAGAGGAAAAAAAGAAAGATTCGACCAAGAAAAGAACAAACAGGCCTGACACTTTTTGAAATATTAAAGGAAAAGACGGGCATATAAAGGAGGGAAGAAATGCCGGTCCTAGCTGAGACAGTCGTGGTCGCCATCCACAAGTTGAGCACTAATTATTTTGTGTCGTTGCTCAAAAATGTTAAAGGTTCCTTTAGCAGTTAGAGGGCTGAAACAAAAACCAACATTCATATTTTATGAAAAACCCTCTATATTACTCTTTTTTTCACAAATAATTGTCTTTAACTTCTTTGGAATAATTTTATTTTTTAATTATAATTAAAAAAAAAAAACACTTCCTTGTTTCAGGATGCAATTCCAATGGTAACAAAACTCAATTATGAACCTCGTTTTGATAAAGCTCTTCGTTATATCTTCGGCAAGACATTGATCTGTCGTAATCTTGAAGTTGCTACAAGCTTAGCAAAAAATTTCCATCTGGATTGCGTCACTCTTGAAGGAGATCAGGTATCATTTTTGGGGCAGTTTTCATTTGAAACAATTATTAATATTCCCCGAATTCTAAGGAGATTTTTGACTAAACGAATAATTTTTTCTTTACAGGTGTCATCGAAAGGATCTCTGACTGGTGGTTATTTTAATACCTCTCGGTCACGTTTGGAAATACAAAAAAATCGTTCCGAATTGACGGTACAAATACGTGAAGCTGAAAGTGAACTATCATCGTTACGGGCAAATCTTCGAGAAACTGAGGATAAAATTAATAATCTTGTGTCGGAAATGCAAAAGACTGAGACTAAAACAAGTAAAGCAAAGTAAGCTCTCATTTCGTTTTATTCCATTCTTATCCATCAAAAGCAAATAAAATCTTAATACTTTGTTACAAGAAAGCTCCCATATTTATTTACCATGAAATTTATTTATAAATCAGAGTCGCCAGTACTTATATATGACTTGTAATTATAAAGAAAATAATATTTTTATTTTCAATAAAAATTATATATTATTGCACACGAGTGTCCATCGTGATGTGAACCCTGAGACACATTGACTTCAATGAACCAATGTCAGCAAATTGACATTGTATGTGCACTCCATTGAAACCAGGACTTAGATCACTTTGGACGCTCGTATCCAATAGGCCTTAATTAATGAAGAGCTTGGTCAATAACAGTCCAGCCTCAAAAACTCACTTTAAAACATACAATCTCTCTAATAAGGCCTGAATTCACTCAGCTGATGTTTAATAGATACTTTAATATTCTTTTTGTTTATTCTGGCCTTTTATGGGATCAGCCGCGATGAACAAGCTGTCTCGTCGTAAAATCTGACTGAAGGGACAATAAAAAAAAGGAAGGGGTATAGAAAGAACAGAAAAAATGCCGTAGCTGGTAATTCATGGTTGACATCCACCTACTCACTAGATAGTATTTAATAGATAATTTTAATACGTATTCCATAAAGCTTTGTTTTACATGTCAATATAGAAACTGGTGCCAGTTTAAAACAACCATATGTTTGGTCTTTGAGGTACTCGTTTTCTACTGGCGCCAGTTTCTATATTGACATGTAAAACAAAGCTTTATGGAATACGTATTAAAATTATCCATTAAAACATGAATCCGTCCTAAATGTATTTTCTAAAATTTATCAAAGTGCAAATATTTTGACCCTATTGATAATTGTAAAATTTTTCTTAAACACAGGAATCAGGCTATATATAAAATTACCAACAAATGTATTTTCAAAAATATATGACAAATATCAATATATTTATTAATAAATACGACTTCAACCATTGAAAAAATGCTTTGCGAAATAATCCGTTTAATATAAATATCTCGACGTCATTGGAATGACATCATCCCTAGTACAATAAAAAATCGTCAGTAATTCCATCCAATATACATATATAAGTAATTACTGACGATCTGCCAAACAACCCAATACTAATAGGAAGGACTCCAGCCAATGAAATATTTTGCCTAATGTATTATTCCACTAATGTCGAAATATTTACATTAAAAACTGTTACGCAAAATATTCTTTGACTGAAGTCCTACGTATTAAAAGTTTATTAACGACACATTCAATCAATCAATAATATATTTATTAGATTTTAATATATATAGGCCTAACTATTTTTCTTCTTAATTTTTCAAGGGATATTTTGGATAAAGTAAAAGCTGAGATTCGATTAATGAAAGAGGAGTTGGCTGGCATTGAGAGGTATCGTGTTCCAAAGGAACGTTCTTTGGACCAGTATGCTTCCAATTTGGAAGCGATGAAGACCACCAAAGAGGGACTTGAATCCGAACTTCACCAAGTAAGCAACTCGTCCTCTCTCATTTATTTTAGATATTCAACTAATTATATATATATATATATATATATATATTGTATTTTTTTTTTCAGGAATTATTATCCCAACTGTCTTGGCAAGATCAAAACGAAGTGGATAATTTAAACGATGATATTCGGCGATTGACGCAAGAAAACAAAGAAGCATTTAGTATGCGAATGCGTTACGAAGCTGAGAAGAACAAATTAGAAAATTTACTTATTAATAATCTTATGAGAAGAAAGGATGAATTAGTTCAGGTAATAATTAAATTCACTTAAAATGTATAAATTCGCAGAAAAGAAAATATAAAATAAAATGATGGCACGTAAAGGTTCACCACCAATAGCCAATGGTTCTTAACCTTTTTATATTAGCAACTTCCTAAATATCCCTTTCGGATCACCCGATCAAGAGCCACTAGTCTAGGCCATCTTCCGTGTCGACTGACAATGATACTTCTGTATTATTACCAACGACACTCAAAGCATTAGGCATACGAAAAAAGCTTTGGCATGCCATAGGTTCGCCATCTCTGCCCAGTCCGAAGACTGAAACATCAGTCTGGAGCAGCGGTTCTTAATCTTTTCTTTACTGCGGGCACCCTTTCAAATTTTTTTTTGTCCTATACTTCACATTACTTTGAATATAAAGTCCTAAGTCTTAAAAGATATCAAATATTCGTTTTAAGTTGCCCACCAAATGACTTGGCGGACTGGAACTGCTCTTCTGGAGGGAAATAAATTTTGTTGCATTTTCATTGACTCCATTACATTCTAACACATCCAAAAGCCAAAAGATACAGGGTATAAAACTCCAGAATCTAACAAACATGTCCCTATAAAAAAACAAAGCGCTTCTGTAGGCTGTATCATTTCAACAATTGGTTCGAGAGGGAGTCTAGAAATGGAGGAATAAATTACGTCTTAAATCCCAGAATGGTTCCATTTTAAAAAAAATTTGTTAGTAAAAAAATATTTTGCTCATTTTAGGACTTTTTTTCCAAAATTATTGGAAAAATAGCTCCTATGGTCTTAAATCAAGGGCCCTTCGTTTTCAAATATTCAGCCACCATCTCTTTCTATAAATATAAATATTTATCTTTTGATAAATGTCAATCTGATTAAATAATTTCATAAATTTCTTTTAAAGGCTCTACAAGAGATTTCTGTAGAGGACAGAAAACGGCAACTTGACAACAGCAAATCTGAATTGGCTGCTGTTGAAAAACGAATAGAAGAAGTTAATAATCAATTCAAAGCTATGGAGAAGAAAGTTCAGGAGGCTTTGAAAATGGTTCGTTTGCTTTTTTTTTCTTTTTTTTTTTTGTTTAGTATTTATTTGATTATTTTTTTTTTTTTTTTAGCAAAAACAAGAACAACAAAGTCAAGATAAATGGAAACAAAAGGAAAAGGAAGCTCAAGAGAAAATCGAAGAGGATGCTAAAGATTTAGAAAAAATGGCATCCAAACAAAATATCCTTCAGCAAAAAATCACTGAATGCACTAAGAAAATTACCGAATTAGGATCAATACCTAGTAATGATCTTTTGAATAAATATGAAAAACTCTCTACAAAAAATGTAATTATACAACTCTTTTTTTTTTTACATTTTATGATAATCAGTGCGTGGGTGAATGACAAACGAATCTGTGTTGATATGCTCTCCATTATTATTGAGTAATTTTTAAAATACTAGAGAAGCACGATGGGTTAAAGAAAAGGTGGCAGCCGGGACCAGCACCCTCTCTAGGATCTAGCTGGTGGGCATACAGCGGGGAGGAACCTAACCTATACGTTATAATGTCAAACGAAGACCAATTTCATCTCTCATTGGGTGAAGGCAGATTAGAAAGTATCTTTTGAGATTCTTATGGGGGAGGAGAGGATTAAGACTCCGAAAATTCCCTGATAATAAATTAAACAAAGACTGGCTAATATTAGTCAACACTAAATCCGCATGGTCAAAAAAACATGATGGGAGGCTACAATCTACGGATAATACAAGGGATGATGAAATCTAGTCAGAAATGAATGAACTCAAGTTTTTTATCATGACATCTATTAAATATTGAGGATGGGAGTCCTTTAGTCTGGTTCAAAAGAAGTACATCGGCTGTAGTAGTCCTTGCTCGGCTGGTGATCCTGAGTTCGATTCCTAGGAGCTATTCGGTCATTTAACCATACCAGCAAAAAAACTTACGAGCAAATATAAGCTATAACTATGTTCTTGTATGAGACGATATTTTATCTAATATCTCATTCAAAAAATAAGTCTCAAACTATTTAAGAAAAAGGTTTCATTCAATTTAATAGACACTGTAATAGACACATGTCCCCTCCCTTATTTAATTTTAAATATTTTTTTTTTTTCAGTTATTCCGAGAAATGGAAAAAGTGAATGCCCAATTGAAAAAATACAATCATGTCAATAAAAAGGCTTTAGACCAATTTATGAGTTTCTCTGATCAAAAAGAGAAATTGGTGGCTAGAAAAGAAGAATTGGATAGAGGGTTTGTATTTGTATTTTTTTTATTTTTTTTTTTTTTTTAAGAGAAAAATTTCTAATTTTTTTTCCTTTTTTCTTCTAAAGCGATGAGAAAATTAAAGAATTGATGTCCGTATTAGAACAACGTAAATTTGAAGCAATACAATTTACGTTTAAACAAGTATCAAAATATTTTAGTGAAGTATTTCGAAAACTTGTTCCAAACGGACACGCCCAACTGGTGATGAAACGTAACGATGAAGAGGCCCCTGCTTCAGCTTCACAAGAAGTAATTTATCTTCTTTTTATTATTACCTTCTATTAAAATATTCCAGGTCGAATTTGGGTATTCTTAGAGTTAATATATAATTAATTTCTCCAAAAAAATTTGGTGATACCTAGAAATTGAACTGCTTGTCGAATGAATTAGAGCTCCTGTCCATTAAAATAGAGGTAGAGCTCTTGCTTCATGATCCAAAGGTCATGTCAAGAACGATAACGTTAAATTATAGTGGCTACTAATTAATTTAAATAAATATAGATGGAGCCTCAGATGCCCAATAAGCTAGACCA